>PVJC01043466.1:0-14417 GCA_004026665.1 Murina feae
AATTATATTACTTAGGAATTAAAATAGAAATTGCACAACTTATAATTTAAGGGTTTAAGTAACTGGTAGCTAATGATTTAGTAATCTCTTGTGGTTAAAATCAATTTTTCCAGAAATTAGCAGAAAAATAAGCAGCAATATCACATACAAAAGATTTTTTTATCTGTAAATTTAAAGAACAGAAATCATCAAGCTTATTGATAATAATAAGTTCTCTTCCTTGATATTCTTCAAAGACATACTAAAAGTTAAAATGTTGAAGACTTGACTCTGGGTTCCATGGTGCACCCCAGACTCTGACAGGAGGAAGATTTTCATATACGTTTTACTAATTTTCTTTAATCTCTGACACTTCTATTATAGAGAAAGGGCAAATAGCAATATTAAAATATTTCCTCTAATTAATCCCCTTTTAATGTACATGAATTTCATGCACTGAGCCACTAGTCTTATCATAAATGTGGCTTATGTTTGGGCTGAGTAACAGAGAGAACTTAGAAAATTTTATAGTTAGAATTTTTCAGTGAAATAATTTCAGGATGATGTTCAAAAAGATGAAAAAATAATAGGTGCAGTGCAATATCTCAGTAGCTCTAACAAGAGGCTCTCTACTAGAAAACCCAGGTAATCTCATGAAGGTTATTCTGGGAAAAATTCTAAGACTTGCATACCTGTTTACCAAGCAGTTTAAGACCAACTACTTTGTATACCTAAAATCAATACAAAATAAGCAGCTTAAGACTAAATTCATATTTATAAAATTGAAAAATGTCACTGGACATATGGAAAATGAACAAAACTGATGCATTTTTAAGCTTCAAATCAACAAGCATATAATTATATACACAAAATACATATGCATGCATATTTAGCAGGGTTCTAGAAAGCTTTATTTATTAAAGAAATAACTAGAATTTTATCAATGAGTTAATTATCCATCTGATAGAGTTAGAAAACAGTCATTATGAAATTAACTAAATATTTATAATGTAGGAAATCAAATGTGCATCACACTTCCTTATAATAGAAATAGGTTTGTAAAATTGTCCTATAATCTTTCAGAAAAGTGAAAACTGATGAATAATTGTTCCATAGGAAGGACATAGTGGTGGAAGACATAAAAATCCACTTTACAATTTTATTTTATTTGTGCATTAGAACTTCCATTAATTATAAATTTAAAATTTGAAATTTTTATGTATTTAATACAGTGAAATTTACAAATAGCAATATTACAAAAGGACAGTAAAGTACTTGATTATTTTAAAGCCCATTGACTCTTTTAAGCAGATACAGCTCTTTAGAAAAAGTACCTTTGAGTGGTTAAGTGATTATCAAAAGATTCTTTTATCAGTGACAAAAGACAAGTCATTGCAGTAAGACTGAAAGAGTTGTGTGAGGGGTGTTTCTCAAGCAATCAGTAAAATGCAAGGTTTGCCTGACATTAGGAAGTCAGATCCAAGGTACAGTCACACAACAGCATACTTAGCCCTAAAAAAGACGGTAGCAACAGCATGGTGACCTGGAGAGTACTATGCTAAATGAAATAAACCAGCCAGAAAAAGGCAAGTATGTACCATATGATTTCACTTATATGTGGGATCTAATGAACAAAATAAACTGAAGAACAAAATAGAAATAGAGGCATGGGTACATGGAACAGACTGACAGCTGTCAGGGGAGGGAGGAGGGGACAGGATGAAAGAAGGCGAAGGGATTAAGCAAACACATACTCACATATATAACATGGACATAGACAACAGTGTGGTGATAGCTAGAGGGAAAGGGGGAGGTAGGTGGAGGTGGGCAAAAGGAGTATAAATGGGGATAGAAAGAGACTTCGTTTTGGGAGATGGGCACAAGATGCAATATGCAGCTGAGATTTTATTTCTTTTGAATTGTACACTTGAAACCTGTATGGTGTTGTGAACCAATGTCACCCCAGTAAATTAAAAAATATCTATAATTATTAAAGTGTATGTGGTTGTCACACCCTCACACTGTGATGCCCTCCCACCATAACCCATCACCAGGAGGCTGCATGCGCAGCACACGTGGGGTGGCTGGGACTAAGTGAGCTGCGAGGTGTGCGTGGTTGAGCAGGGGCTTGACCAGGAGGTGCACTGGGGCAGTGGATGGCGGCTGCCGCTGCCCAGGGCTGGCCTGAGGCTCAGACAAGCTGCTGATGGTGGGCTGTCACGAGGCTCAGGCAAGCCGCTGGTCAGGCCTGGTGTGAGGCTCAGGTAAGCCACAGATGGCGGCTGCTGCTGCAAGGGCCTGAGGCTCAGGCAACCTTGCGACTGGCAGTGGCAGCAGCAAAGGCTTGATGGGGGTGTCACCTTCCCCTGATCGTGGAGTCTCCTCCTGCAGAGGGAGGCCAGAGGGAGCATCATCAGTGAGGGGGTGATGGGGGCAGCGCCTTCACCTGATCGGCTGGTTGCCTCCGGCAGAGGTGTGAGCCTAAGCTGTCAGTAGGACATCCCCTGAGGCTGTGAGAGGCAGCAGGCCTGGTTGAGGGACACTCCCCACTCCCACAAGTGCGCACATTTTTATGCACCAAGCCTCTAGTATATATAAAACCCTACGCAACTGGCCGACTGTTTGACCATTAGCTATGATGTGCACTGACCACCAGGGGGCAGATGCTCAATGCACAGGCATGGAAACATGGAACAGACTGATGAATCTTAGAGGGAAGGGGGGTAGGGGAGAGGGTGGGAAGAGATTAACCAAATATCTTATATGCATACTAGAGGTCTGGTGCATGGATTCGCCCTCTCGCTATCTGGGAGGCTGTGGTTGCCACCTCTGCAATTAGATGTGCCTTCTTTTGTTCATCATGCTATGGCTAACTTCTGATTTGATCACCATTGGTTTCCATGTCTGCTACAACCATCTAAGATCCTGGTTCTTCACCTGTCTTTGCTAATGGCGCAGGATCCTTCTTACCTTCCCTATTCTAAATTGTTGTATTTCCCATCTAAATTCAAGTTCCTCTAAAAAATTTCCTTATGGCTCATAAGCAAGCAATATTGTTTTGTATGCATTTCTTTTATGGTTTTATAAATCAAAGCTATTCACTCAACATTTAACAAATATGCTGGAATCAGTTGCAGACACTAACAACATAAACAGGAAAAGTTCATTCTTATCCTAATGGGTCTTATGCTCTAATGGAGAGAGGTGATTATTTGACCAGTGACTCAGGTAACATCTATAGTGACTTTGCCTTAAAAAATACTAATGAAAATAGATTTGTCTTTTTATATATTTTTTCACAAAAAATATTACATGCTACAATCACAATGATTAATTCAGTAAATACAGGGTGTCCCAAAAATGTATACACACTTTGAATAATTATAAAGGCAGTGTTTACTACAATATATTTCATTTTCAAAATGTAATAGAATCTACAGATATTATGTGTATATACTTTGGGGGGACACCCTGTATTTATTGAACATCCATGTGCAAAGCACTGTTCTAGGTACTGTGGATAATTGGAGTGGGGGGAAACAGATGAAACCATGTTCTTATGGAGTTAAGATTCTAGTAGAGAAAAAATGAAAGTAATTTAAAAATATAAATCTGTAAAATTAAGTGTTAAGCGTTCTATGAAAAAAAAGTAAAGCAAGGAAGGGGGAAGAGAATGATGAGACAAAGACTTTTTAAATATGTGGCCGTCACCCTAACCGGTTTGGCTCAGTGCATAGAGTGTCAGCCTGTGGACTCCAGGGTCCCAGGTTCAATTCTGGTCAAGGGCATGTACCTTGGTTGTGGGCACATCCTCAGTAGGAGGTTGCAGGAGGCAGCTGATCAATGTTTCTCTCTCATTGATGTTTCTACCTCTCTATCCCTTTCCCTTCCTCTCTGTAAAAAATTAAATATATATATATATATTTAAATATATATTTTATTGATTTTATTGATCAGCTGCCTCCTGCACACCTCCTACTGGGGTTGTGCCCACAACCAAGGTAATGCCCTTGACCAGAATCGAACCTGGGACCCCCTAGTCCACAGGCCAACACTATCCACTAAGCCAAACCGGTCAGGGCAATAAAATATATTTTAAAAAATAAATAAATATGTGGTGGTCAGAAATATGTAGTGTCTCAGATAAAGTGATTTTTGAGTAGAGACTTAAGGGAATGAGGTAGCATGAAATGCAAATATATTGGGAGAGTTGCAGGCAGAGACTGGCAGCCTGAGGCAGGAGTCCACTGGGCATGTTTGGGCATTGCAAGGAGATTGGCCTTTTAGGAGCACAGTTGGGACTAGAAGACTATTACGAGTCAAGGTTATAGTGGTAGCCAGGGCAAGAATGTGGCATTTTTACGCTGAGGATTTTTAGTAAAGGGCTGATATAATCTGAATTATGTTTTCAGAGAACAAAGATTGTACATGCAGATCAGACTGTTAGCCTGTATGTGACCAGAGTGGGATCAGGATCAGTTGTTAGAGATCTTTATAATAATCTAAACCGGAGGTTCAAATGGCTTGGATTAAGTTGGTAGCAATTGAAGTGATGGATAGTTATTAAGTCCTAGATATATTATGAAGGTAGAGCTGACAGGATTTCCTAACAGATTGGAGTCATGGGGGGTGGTGGACGTGGGGGAATTAATTTCTTAACCTGAAATTGGATTTTTCTGTTTTTCTGTGTGCATATAGACCAGTCATTAAGAATCCTGGATGTAACCACGGATTGAGTAGAAGTTGAGCCTCTTGCTCATCCTTGCAGACTTGGCATGGTGAAAATGCCAGAACCTAATAAGTATCAAAACTGGAGAAAACTATAACCCAGCATACATTTCTTCTACTTTAATTTTTTAAGGTGCACCAAATTGCCTGTGCCTATTCAGTTTATGTTTTGATTAATTTTTATTGTAAACTTAATAGTAATACCTGTTCAAAAATCATTGTATAGCATTTTACAGGATCATTTTGAGCTGCAAAAATTGCTAGAGATAAAGATAAAAAACATATACTTTCAGGATTCTTCATTTGAACCATGGATTTTTTTTCCCAACACAAATAAAAAGCTCTTTTCCTGGTAGATGTTCTCACACCATGAAGGACAGCAGTAATGCATTAGGAATATGTCATCTATGATTAATGCTGATGATTCAGTGAAACACAGCAAGGTACCAAAATAATGGGATTTTGCTGCATTTTAGAAATGTAATCATTGTAATACTTGGTTCATGAGATGTTTTGGAGGATGTGTTAAACTTTTTTTTCTTAAAGCTATTTAACACGAGAATTTGTTGTATGAAAATAATAAAAGACACATACCGTAATTTCCGGCTTATAAGATAACTGGGAGTATAAGATGACCCCCAACTTTTGAGAAGATTTTCCTGGGTTAAAAAGTCCAGATGGAGACCGTATGCAGCACAAAAAGGAGCCGACCAGAGACACTTGGGGTCTCCATCCGACTCCATTGAAATGAATGGAGTGCGGCCGTTTTTGAGTCCCCCCACTGTATGCGGCGACTGCAGATTTTCCAGTCGGGCTCGGAAGTTTCAGCACCCGCCCTATAAGATGACATCCGGTGTATAAGATGACCCCTAACTTTTGAGAAGATTTTCCTGGGTTAAAAAGTTGTCTTATACGCCAGAAAATACAGTAACTGTAACTCTTATTTTTCTAAATATAAATCACAGGCACACATGGGAGTTCAATCAATTTACTTAATTAAAGCTAACTTAAAAATTGCTAGTATATTTGGGATCTCTCTCCATAGCTTAAGCAACCATTCAGGATTAAATCCCTTTCGAGGTTGATGAAAAGTAACCTGGTCAAAGCTATTTTCTAAAGCAAATTTCTGAGGTAATTTTGTTGTTGTGCGATATCCTTGAGTTCATGATTAGTTCTCATTGCTAAATTTATGTATGATACAGCTTTTTTTTTACATTGTGTTTGCCTTTTGTAGTCTATAAAATACACTTCAATCCATAGCCCACAGAATTTTATAAAACTTTATATTTGAAAGAATATTTTTGTGCTTTTCTTGTTATAACTATCCAGATTCTGTGATGCTATCTACATAGATGTAATTATAATATTTTCACAACTCAGTCCTGTTTCCCCAAAACATGATTTTTCTTAAATTTTTATGAGTTTCAGTGCATTTTGTTGTCATGATTTGTTTCTCAATTCATGTATTTACTTCCTAACATAGGTCCCAGCCAATGGGAGTGCTACAATTCATAGGAGCTGGTGATTCTGATGGTCTGTGATATAGGTTAGCACGAGTTAAATAATAATGAAATAATGTAGAGTTGATTGAATGCCTTCTTTAAATATTATTAAATACTGTATTTGGAAATGAGTTTTAGTAAAATCCATTTTATTCATTTATATCTGAATGCCTTTCAAAGAAGAGCAATTTCATGGGATCCCCATCTTATTGAAGAGAGTGTAATCGGGAACTAGATAGATGGAAAAAGTGTTTTTTAAACATGGTTTATCTATATTTTGTAATGTTCATGGTAACAATAGACAATATATTAAATTAGCCAGGTTCTTAGAAAATTTATGACTACTAAAATGGCATGTGTGTGTGTGTGTGTGTATACACAGTTATTTTCTTCCACATTTTCAGTGTGAAATACTTAGGAAAAAAATATAAAACTAAAAAGCATCACAGTGCCAGGTCTTTTATGAAAGCAATATAAAAAACAGTTATATATATATATATATATATATATATATATATATATATATATATATATATATATATATATATATATTAGAGGCCCAATGCATGAAATTCATGCAAGGGGCTTGGCCCCCACCACCGCAGCGGCTGCTTCAGCCCTCTCTGCTGCCATGGCTGCTTCTGCCTTGGCCTCAGCCTCGGCCCCCGCCATGACTTTGTCTGGAAGGTCATCCATCCAGAAGGATGTCCAGAAGGACATCCAGTCTAATTAGCATATTACATTTTATTATTATAGATTTGAGGGCTTGTTATTTTACATGCATTATTTCATTCCCACAATGATGCCATGAAGAGGAAGATATCTATGTTATATCAATGTGTAATATCTCTATTATACATTGATAAATAATATGCAGTTAACTGGGCCTCCTATTTATACCTTTTTGGGTAGACCCAGGATTAATAATAACAGACATGAAAATGTGGTGTGTTTTTTTTTTTTCCACTACCAATTTTATTATCCTACTAGAGGCCTGGTGCATGAATTCGTGCACTGGTGAGGTCCCTCTGGGTAGCCTGCAGGGATCAGGCTGAAACCTGCAGTCCAATGCCGCCTGCAGCTACTACCTGCTCCTCCCTTTATCCCGGCCCCACTGTTCCTGCCACGGGCTCATGCCCAATGAGTCCCAATCAGGAGAGGCTCATGCTGCTGCAGCACTACTCACCAGCCATGAGCCTGTGTCTGGCGCCCTCCCAAGGGGATGGCCTGTAGGATTGGATTGAAGCTGGCTCTCCGACATCCTCCAAGGACCCCTCCAAGGGGTTCCAGATTGCAAGAGGGCGCAGGCCAGACTGAGGACTCCACTGGTGCACAATCAGGCTGGGGAGGGACTGTAGGAGGGCTCCAGGGCATGTCCAGCCCATCTCGTTCAGTCCTGATCAGCTGGACTCTGGCAGCAAGCTAATCTACCAGTCAGAACATCTGCTCCCTGGTGGTCAGGGGACATTATAGCATGCAGTTGAGCAGCCTTAGCATATATCAATAGTATATTATGCTTTGGTTGGTGGTTCTGTTGTTTTGCTATTTGTTCTATTTGCATTTTACCCTTTTATTATATAGGATTCTTAGTAAGGCCCATATTTATTTTAAGTATTTAAAAGTAGCTTTCAATGAGTGTTTGAGAACTGGCCAAAGGCTTGAATTATAATGACAAAATATTGGAAATATTTTAATAATAAATGAATGTCATATGTCCCCAAAGTAGTTCAGTATTTAGTGGACTATTTTACAATTTTTGTATGAAGATACATAACTAACCTTTTGCTGTAAGTTAATTCCTTTTTCAGGAATATTAAATGATGCTGGCTTAGAAGGTACAAATGATTGTGCGTAATAAGTGTCTGCACAAAAGTTTATTTATATCCTCACACGTTACTTCTGAAAGGCTCTTTATCACATTTATAGCTCCAAAGAGACACTGCAAACACCAGTCCTAGGGACTGTTGGAAATAATAGATTGATACACTTTTGTGTGAGCATCTACATTGATGGAGCCCATCAATTTTATGTAGAAAGTTCATGCGTAGAGTGGCTCTGCATAACATTGTTGCATTAGAACAAGTCAGCTATATCATGTCCCTTAAGTAATGTAGGTTTATACAGGAAAATATTTTTTCCCCATCTACTTGCTGGAAGATTGACTTGGATAAAATGACTTAATAGGTCCTTCTGTAGATTCAACCATAAGAGGGTATTTAGATCATAAAATAAGCCATATATTACTTTATTCAGTTTTTCTTTTTTTTTTTCTCTAGGACAGGGTAGGCCAACTATATTCATAGCATATCTCAAATAGCATCTACACTAATAAAAGGAAAACATGCAAATTAACCATCACTCCATCACTCTGCCACTTTGCTACACCCACCAGTCAATCAAGAGTGAGTATGCAAATTAACCCAACTTAGATGGTGGCAGCCATGGAGCTGGAGTGAGCAGAAGGCTTGGGTTACTCCTAGAGATGGAGGAAACCAAGCTTCCTACCTGCCCTGGCTGGCCCTGGGCTCTGCTCAAGGCTACAAAGTTTCTATTGGGTCAGGGGGTGTGGCCAGCCTGAAAACGGCCATAAGCCCCTCACACAGGCTGGCCAGACACCCCAGTGGGACTCCCACACCCTGAAGGGGCTGTGGGTAGACTAAAAATGGCCCTCAGCCCCTCACCCAGGCTGACCAGGCACCCCAGTAGAGACCCCCACCCTGAAGGGGGTATGGCCTGCCTGAAAACAGTGAAGGTCCCCACTGGGGGGCTTGACCAGCCTACAAACAGCCCTCAGTCCCTCACCCAGGCTGGCCTGGCACCCAAGCAGACCCCCATCCTAATCCGGGACACCCTTCATGGCAAACCAGCCAACCCCCACCCGTGCACCAGGCCTCTATCCTATATAATAAAAAGGTAATATGCAAATAGACTCTAACAACAGAATAACTGGGAAAGACTGGTCACTATGACATACACTGACCACCAGGCGGCAGACACTTAATGCAAGAGCTGCCTCCTGGTGGTCAGTGTGCTCTGCTCAGCCACAAGCCAGGCTGACTGCTGCCAGCATAGTGGTGGTGGCGGGAGCCTCTCTCACCTCCTCAGCAGTGCTAAGGCTGTCTGACTGCAGCTTAGATCTGCTTCCTGCTGGCAAGTGGACATCCCCCTAGGGCTCCCGGGATGCCAGAGGGATCTCTGACCGCTTAGGCCTGGTCTCCTGGAGGGCAGACCTAAGCCAGCAGGTGGATATCACCTAAGGCAGTGGTTCTCAACCTTCCTAGTGCCGTGACCCTTTAATACAGTTCCTCATGTTGTGGTGACCCCCAACCATAAAATTATTTTTGTTGCTACTTTATAACTGTAATTTTGCTACTGTTATGAATTGTAATGCAAATATCTGATATGCAGGATGTATTTAGATGACCCCTGTGAAAGGGTCATTCGACCCCCAAAGGGGTCGCGACCCACAGGTTGAGAACCACTGCCCTAAGGGGTCTCAGTCTGAGAGAGGGCACAGGCTGGGCTGAGGGACACCCCCCCCCAAGTGCACAAATTTTTGTGCACCGGGCCTCTAGTGAGTAATAATAGGCTTTTTGTGGCTCTACTATATTTCTTAGGTTTCTCTGAGATACAGCATGTCTAGCTCTCCAACATATTTAAAATGCAAATTTGCACTTTTAGATTATCTATGAATTGTTGTGATCTACTTTTTAGAGAATATTCAACAAGTTAGACACTCATATAAAAGATGTTATATTTTAATTCATCACTTTGCAGGGTGGCAGGGTGTGCACACTCTTATTCTGGCACACTGCAATATTCAAACCTTGTTGGAAATTCTCTTTTGTAATTGTCTTAGCACATTAAATGTTTTCATAGTGCCAAACCGTAATATTTTGAAGATGAATTTAATTTTGAAAACAAATGCTTTTAGATAGAAACCTATTAATAAAATGGAAAGACACAATTTGAAAATGGTTTTTTAATTAGAAATACATATTTGATGTGTTCTATAACTATAATAGCAAAATTGTATAAAATAAGCATGGAATTCAAAGAATTAATCTAGTTTGTTTATATTTGTTGCCCCATCATAATCATTATTAACAACCCTGCTCAGAAGGGTTCTCTCTGAATGCTAAACTTTGTGGTCATCCTACTATCCAGTAAAATTAGAGGAATTTGTCTTACTCTCCAGGTAATTGATGTCTACCCAGAAACCCTTAGCACAGCTCTGGGTTTGAGTCTTTTAAACTATTTTTGTCATTCTGTCTTTCATTTAACGACTACACTAAGCACCTAAGGAGCCTCCTCTACACCTAAGGCCCCTCTTTTCTTTTCAACCATATTTTCTTATCTGAGATTCCCTCAAATAGGGAGTAAAAATGACCATAGTAGCTAATTTGGTGGAACTTAGGGTGGACTCCATCAAAGGTTGGTATTGCTAACTTGGCTAATGCCTTTCACCAGTGCATCTCTTGCTACTCTGGCTAATGGAGGGGTTACCTTGTTCCATCTCTGTCCTTCTAAGCCATTTTGGCCAAGAGTCTGAGGAGTTTGTATTTCTTGTGAAAGATTTTCCTAATTTTTAATGGGCCCTTTATGGCCCCAACATGAACTAAGCTTGATAATCAATTGCATTATATTCTCTCTCCCCAGCCTAACATAATTTTGAGTATATCTTTTTCATGATTACAACTTTCTCTCCTGTGCTTTTCATCCTCTGATCTTTATCAAAGCTATACTTGGCAGTTTTTGATTTACTAGGGTGTTGGGTAGAGTCCACCTGAATTTTCCATCTCTGTCACATACATGTCCTGAATAGGTGTGTTCCAAAATGTGTTTATCTTTACCCCATTCTTTCTGAGTCCTGCCCTGTGTTTGAAACTTAGATGTAACAACTTTTCTGATTGTTGTTGACATTTGAGAAGGGAGGGGGCTTTTCTGTAGATGATAACTTGATCCATTGCAACAAGTTATTTGAATATTTGGAGCCTATAAGAGATACTTTTGAGAAGACAGCCATTTCTTCCAAGGCCCTGAAATATTTTGACAAATCAAATATAAATCCACACATAGAAATTATTCCCTTATCAACTGCTTTCCAAAAAATCAAAATCATTCTGATTGTGTAGTTTTATTATTTTTCACTTTCAATAGACTTATTTTACATTCTCCTATATCCAGGGACTTTCAGAAGCACTCAGATGCTATAAAACCTTAAAATGTCTCCTTGCTGTTTCTTGTCTAAATAATGTTATAAAACTAACCCCTAAATCCATGAAAAGTCAGAATAAATATACTGGCCTTTATTCCAGCAGTACTTTTTAAATTACTTAAATTATTAGAAATAGTATCTTGTCTTTTATTTTTTTTGCAACCTATTTAATTAAATCAGACTTTATTACACATTTATCTGTTTACGAGACAACAGTGTGTTTTTTTCCCCTACACCATGCCAGGAATTATGAGCTGGCTTTACTCACAGGTAATTAATCCTTTCAGTCCTTATAAACAGTAGCAATAACACTATGAGTCTTGGCACTTCTAGGTAGTAAAATGTCCTTTAAAATTTTATTGGTTGACTTGCTACTGATGGTGGGCAGCTGGTTTCTCTGCAACCAAGAATTAAATGTTGACTGATGGTTTAGATTGGAAACTGGAAGTCTCTGCACTTCTGATGCTTTTTCTTGTTCCACGTCACCCTTGGCTTGTAATACATGGCTCTGTATTGTCATTTGTCAAAAGTGAATTTCCATATTGTTTTATTTTCGACATCTCTTTTTCATCATCAACCAGTTCTATGTAAAGGGTTTATTTCATTAATCTATGGGCATCCTAACTTTATGCCCAAAGAAATGAGAGACTATCATCCATTGCCTTCAGCCTACTTAATATTTGCCTTTATCTGCTTTATTTTGTTTATCCTCTTGCTATTTCAGTTTCAGGCCTTCACCATTCTACTCCAACTTCTACATATAATGCTGTGCAATGCTAAAGCATACATACAAACAAACAGACAAATACCATATCAGCTTTCAAAGCTATGGAGAGCTGCATGCAAACTATAGTGCCCTAGGGAGAGTTGCTTAATCGCTACGGTCCTCAGTTTTTCTCTTTTGTAAAATAGTAATAATAATAATGCCTGTTGTGAAATTTATGAAGGGGACTTCAATGAGACAGAGGAAGTGAAATACCTGTGTCACTAAATAAATCATATATTCATCCCTTTTCCATTTGTGGAAGCAGGCAAATGGTAAAACTGCAGTAAAAAGTCATAGTAAATGTTAGTCCTGTTTTTCAATTTATTTACCAAACACATGATAATACTTAATAGTATGAGAAGCAATTCACAAATATGAATTTATTTAATTTTATAACTATTCCCAAAATATTATTTTTCCTCATTTTTACTATTTTTAAAAATATATATCAACTTACATTAATTTTCTTGTGGTCAATTGTAACCCATCTGCCAAGTAGATATGATATACTTTCACATGTACACACTTGTAACCCCATCTTTATTTTTATTCTTGAGAAAACTGAATCATTAAACAGTTAAGTATCTTTATGAAGGCACTGAGCGATCAATCCTCCCAGATAGGATTTGAGTTAGGAAGTCTGGCTGTGGAAGGTCATGGTCCTCAACAAATCCCGCCCTCCTTGCTGGTCATGCTTGCCTTTTAGTTCTTGCTCAAGAAAACAAGGTTTGAGCTGACATGTTTTCTTATATGAGGATTTGCCATGGTTGTAAGTTATCAGCTCTGTGTCTGCTTCTGCCGTTTAGAAGTCCATCACACATGTTGACTATTTCTCCAGGAAAGTCTCTACATCATTATGTAACAAATGTGATGTGATATAAATAGCAAAAGCTGGGCTTTGGACAAGGTGGGGGGAACTTCTCAAGGGAGACTCATCCATTATAGAGGTACTGTCTTGCTTCTAGTACTATACTACCTCTTAGTGGCTCACAAAGGTAATTTACATTTATTTCAACAGAGATACTCTGAGACTAATTCTGGCATTTGCTAGAATCATCATTATCTTCCACAAATACCTAATGAATTCAGATGTTATTATCAGTTGAATAATTTAAGAGATGCCTCCTACTCTGGCTTTGCCCTTATCCTATGTTAATGCTTAGAAAGCTCATTTGGTATTTAAGAGCCATATCTTTATGTTTTTTTTCACATATGCAAATGACCTATTTTTCCCCCCCACAAAAAATATAGTTTGCTTTGGCCTTTTAAAGCATTGGGAATTGTCTTTGATAACAGTGTTTTCTGAATGCTTTTTAGTGACACTTCTGGTTTCATGGATTTATGATTAAAATGAGAAACTAGGATCAGCCTTCAGTTCCTCCACGCAGACGAGGCAGACATAATTAAAGAATATGATTATAGTAGGACAGAAATGTCAAGAAAATGCCACATCAAATATCCCCATTCTACACAGATTATAGGTAAGTGGAAAACTCCATTAGCAAGATAAGAACAGCCAGGTTTTTGCTTAGAAAATTCAACTCTATTAAAAGAGGTTGTTTGCCTATTGCAGCTAGACAGTAATACTAAACAGAATAAGTTAAACCCATCAGAAAGCACCCCCATTTTTGTTAACCTGTTGCAAGAGGAATGAATGGCAAGTTAATCTTTTTTTACCCTAGTAACGTAAGTTAGTTAGAGCAAAAGCTGGCTTAGCTGCTTTTTTCTCTCAAATGGAAAGTTTAGCTCACTAGCATTTTCTTTCCTGTAGGGAAAATTATATTTTAGTTTTTCCATTTTAGAGCTGGTTGTTACTAGTTTTTAGCTAACTAATATTTAGCTGATCATATGATTTATAAAGTATGTAAGTTAAAGAAAATTCTAACTCAATTTTACTTATGAAAAATTAAAATTTATTGGCTCACATAAATGTAAAGTCCAATCTTGATTCAGTGGCTCTGAGATAATAGCGAAGAACATGTTTTGCTTTTGTCTACTTGTTTCTCTTTTTTTCCAATCTGCCTTCTGTGATATTGTCTCTGTTCCAAGGCTAGTTCAGTTTCTGTTTGCAAAATTGCTGTCAGAAGTTTTTGGCATCACCAGCTTTCTTATTCGGCATAAACAGAGAGTATCACATTAACAAGAATGGAAGAGAAAGGAAAGAAGGAAGGAAGGAAGGAAGGAAGGAAGGAAGGAAGGAAGGAAGGAAGGAAGGAAGGAAGGA
>PVJC01043467.1:0-14507 GCA_004026665.1 Murina feae
ATTTTTCATGTTCTAAAAGGCAGTCATAATTCCTAACTAGAGAGCTATTTTTATTATCCTTCTTTTTAGAGGTGAATATATAAAAGCTCAGAAATTGTTTTTAAGTTGTCTGCTGGCTTGTGAAAGAAGACCTGGGCTCTGGGTTCTAATCCTAGTTGGGTGGTACTCGGAACGACAAAGTCTGGACAGGAACAGAGTCTCAGGCATTTGTTGATGGGAAAATGCTTGACACATTTACATTCAGGCAGCCATACCAGCCTCACCTCGAGAAGAGATCCCTTTCCTCTGACAAATTACCTTCATGGTCTGCCTGGTCAACATGAAAGATGAAGTACCAGCATTGCCTTTGCCCCACCCAGTACTCTCCTAGTAGTCAGTCCCCACAGAAAAACATCTCAATGCCCCAAACCCTAGCCTACCTCTGTGTCAGGAAATAGTCGGGAAGGGTTGGCCTCACCCAGGATCACCCTTGGACATTTATCATCATGGCATCTGGCCTCTCCCCTTCCTTTCCTTAGGAGCTGGAAGCAGATACTCTGCTGACAACAGGGCCTGCTGAGTGATAAGTCATGGGCACCTCTAATGATTTCCATCAAGCTGTTGCTTCCCACACACTGTGCCCTAAAGCATCTCATTTTTCTTTAGCCCTTCATAAGTTCACCTTCCCAAAGCTTCACTCTGTACCCTCTACCTAGGCATATACTCAGCTGTCCTGATCTCTGGGAGTTGTTTTGGCATTGCCTCCGCACTTCTTCCTCCTGACCCAAGGCTGGTAGGTGGTGGAATCCCTTGTTCTGCTCTTCCAGGTGAACTTACTTTGTGCAAATGCAAGACACCAGGTCTAGGCTTTGCCCTTTGCTGCTGTTATGTAAGTGAACTGAAAGGTTGCTAAGGCAGGTCGTGAAGGACTGCTGTCCCTAAACCAGAGATGTCCTTAAACCTAAGGATGATGTTGCCTTCCCTTTGAAATCTGCCTCATCAATAACTGAGTTTACATCTCAGCTTGCCTAATATTTTTCTCTCTTACCTGAAAAGCAAAATGAACTTTAAGTATTCGATCCCCAGTTGGGGCACATGCCCAGGTTGTGGGCTGGATGCCCAGTGTGGGGCGTGCAGGAAGCAGCAGATCAGTGATTCTCTCTTATCATTGATGTTTCTATCTCTCTCTCCCTCTTCCTTCCTCTCTGAAATTGATGGAAATATTTTTTTAAACGAAAAGCTGTTCAAGTGCAGTTTTGTGCGCTTTCCAGGAGGCCTCACACTCACCTCCTGGGATTAGTGTGTGACAGGCTCAGGCTTTGTTCCCAAGAAAGAACAAGAACTCTCTCCTCCTGCCTCTCCAAAACCCCTTCGCAGGGTGCTCCAGTGTCTCTTCCTCAAGCCTCTCCTCCTCCCTCTCCCCTTCCTTCTCCTCTCCTTAAAGTCAACCATTCCCATTATGGGTTTTAACCACTCATAACCAGCAACTCTGGCCACAAGCACTCTTGATCTCCAAACCCTACTTCCAATTGCCGAATCCAGTATATCCTGGAATACTTTAGACACCTCAAATTAAACCTGTCCAACTGTACTAACTGACTGTCCCTTTATCTCCCCACCCAATCTCTGCCTTCTCCAACCATGGCCAGGTTATCCAACATCAGAGTAGGGCAAAGGGTTGGCAAACAGAAAGAAGACTCCATTTCAGTTCTCACTCACCCTTTTGATTAGCTGCTTTTGTGCCTAGCTATATGCCATAGTCCTTGGATCTAAGATGTAATACATGCAAAATAAATCTTTGTTAATGAATGAGCTTGTCTAAAAACCATCCCCTACTTCTGTTCCTCTTATATTATATGAACTGTTTGCCTATCATTTACATAGTTTTGGTATCACATATCAACTAATCAAATATTCCTCAGTGTGCCATTGATAAACCAATGTCAGGTTTAGCCACAGAATCTTATCCTATGATATTTGCAACATCATTGAAAAATTATTTACCAGCACTTTGTAAAGTACTCAGCATAGGTACTCAATATATACTATTAAATAAAACTGACATTAACATTTGAAGTTGTATTGCAATCCCTTTAATGGTTGCAATATAACTTACCCATTGTGTCTTAAAGTAAGTGAACTGTATTCAGAGAATAGATTTTATGTATCAGATGTGTGACAGGCTCAGGCTTTGTCCCAAGAGAGAACATAACAGCAACCTGAACATTGGTAAAATATTGAGGGCTTATTAAAAGATAGATATGTTTGTTTCTTGCTAATATCTCTAACACCCAACCAGTTAGTGTGCGCCCCCACATCCCACACAGCCTATTCACACATTCACCCTTCAAGCTAACTTAGAGCCCAGAAAAAAAGCCAACAAAAGACTGGTGCAAATTGAGGTAAATGGAAATGTTAACATATGCCCCTTCAATTCTGGAGTGAGAGTAGGGAAGGGACTAATAGAATTTTAGAATCTACAAAGGACACACGTATGTCAATAAAGGCATTGTGCTATATAACACACCTTGATTTTTTTAAAATAAAGTATATTGGCCATAAATCTGCTCTAGAAGAAGCTATAAATTTCTATGAAGGACCCGTATTCTTCTCTGGGCTCCCAAAGATACAACAAAATCAAAGACAAAAGAAAATTAGAATTGTGGAACCTTTCATCTCAAACCTTGTTCCCAAGGTAGGATAATTCACTATGGGCTAAATATTGTAGGTAAGATATTTATTATTATAGGTAAAATGATTTGTCAACTTTAAGTAAAACTGTGGAGGATTCAAAAGTTGCCTTCAGATGAGATATGGGATCTTCACAATCCTAAAATGTGTCAAATAAATGTTAATTTCTTCCTCTATGTCAGTTAGGACCCTTTCAGTTGCAGATCACAGACAACTTGATCCAAACTGGATTGAGCACATTAGGATCATTTACTAAGGCACAGCTGCCTTAAAGTCTTGTTCAAAAATAGCATCGGGACTCATTATCTCTTCTTGGTTCTCCTTCTGCTATGTTACATTCAGTCTTGGGCTTTATGTCATAGTAGGTGGAGGCAGCAGCTTCAGGCCATAGGTCCTTTCTAGTTTTAAGTCAGTCTGAAAAATGGGGCATATCTTTGCAGGATTCCCAAGCAAGTTTCAGTGTTTTCCATGATCTTGTTGAATCATGTGCTAGCCTTCACTATCACCAGACATGTGATATTTTGATTGGCCAGGCATGAGTCACATGTCTACCTCTGAAGCTGGGACTGCCAGAATTCCTTTGGGAACTTCCTCAAAGAAAATTATTGGTATAATTACTAGAAGAAAGTTGAATAGACATAAAGCAAAATACAAAAAAAAATAGATGTCTGCTATCCCTTTTTGTTCCCTATGGTAGGCAGCCTCTACATGGCCCACACTGATCCCCAACTCCTGGTATTTGGCCCTTTTGTAATACCCTCTACTTGAGTGTGAACGGGACCTGTGACCTGTTTCTAATCAATAGAATATGGCAATGGTGATGGAATGTCACTTCCATAATTAAGATGCATAAAATTGTGACTTTCATCTTGCTAGCAGATTCTTTCTATAGCCTTTTTGGCTTGCATGCTTTGATGAAGCAAGCTGCCATGTTTGAGAAGCCCATGTAGCAACGAACTGAACATAGCATCGAGATAGGAACATCTGGCCTTCAGTCCAACAGTTCTCAAAATACTGGATTTTGCTGTGTTGGTCACACACCACCACATGAGCTTGGAAGTGCATCCTTCCCTAGCTGAGCATTCAGATGCTACTCCAGCTAGGGCCAACACTTTGACCGCAGTTTTGTGAGAGATACTGAGACAGAAGACACAGAAAAGCTAGACAACAAACATGTGTTGTGTTAAGCCACTAGGTTTGTGGCAATATTGTTATGCAGCAATCAATAACCAATGCACTCCCCTTTCCCTCCTACATTCCGTTCAGAATCTCTCCCTGATCTGCTGTGGTCTCTCCACCCAGAACCCAGTGCCAGGCTTGAGTAATTAGAGGCCTAGCACTCCATGGTCCCATGCATTTCCCTCACTCGTCTATGCACTGACCTCAATTTATTCTATAGAGAAAGCATCTAACTGGGCCAGTTATCACAGATTCCTCAGGTCTTAACCCGAAGGAAAAGACATTCAGTGAAATTTTTTGATGATACTAGGGCCTCTCTGGCATCCCAGGCATGCGTCACAGGCATGAGGCAAAGTTCAAATACTTTGGGGTTTTTGTTTGTTTTCTCTTCCTTAAAAATTTTTTTTATTTTTTAATTACAGTTAACATTCAATATATTAGTTTCAGGTGTATAATATAGTGGTTAGACATTTGTATAACTTACGAAGTGATTACCCCAATAACTTCAGTACCCACTTGACACCATACACAGTTATTACAATACTAGAGGCCCCATGCATGAATTCATGCACGGGTGGGGTCTGACCAGCCTACCCTGATTGGGGCCGATTGGGGCCAGGCCGGCCAGGGGGAGGGGCCACAGGAGGTTGACCAGCTGGCCCCGCCCCTGATTGGGGCCACAGTGCACGTCAAAGCAACCAATCATTCCAGTTGTTCTGGCATTCTTGTTGCTTGGCTTTTATATATATAGATTATTGACTCTGTTCCTTCCCTAAGCTGCACTTTACATTTCTGTGACTATTTTGTAAATGCCAATTTGTACTTTTTTCCCTAACTTTATTATGTATTGGCTTCAGGTATACAGCCTGGACAATCATATACTTTACATAGTGTTCCCTTGATATTTCCAGTACCCTAACTGGCACTATGCGTGGTTATCACA
Source organism: Murina feae (assembly GCA_004026665.1). Classification (NCBI taxonomy): domain Eukaryota; kingdom Metazoa; phylum Chordata; class Mammalia; order Chiroptera; family Vespertilionidae; genus Murina; species Murina feae. The sequence continues at coordinate 4,793 of PVJC01043467.1, forward strand.
ATATTATTGACTATATGTCCTATCCTGCACTTACTTCCTCATGACTACCAATTGGTGCTTCTTAGTCCTTTCACCTCTTTCACCCAGTGCCCCAAGGGTATGGAAGCACTTCAGACCACAAAAAAAATAAAAATAAAAAAATAACAACACCTGTTCCTTGAGAGAGAGAGGTGATTCAAATAAATATGTAATTGTTGTTAATGGCAGGTTATGACTGCCTGTGATGATGTGCACAATTGTCACTAGTTACTATTTGAGTTCTCTCCTATCTGGAGTCACCATGAATAGCCAGAGCTGACCTCTATGGTCCCACACCAGCCTTCTTTCTGTCTTCAGTTCCTTCCTCTTCCCCTGCCTCCTTCTCTCTTTCCTGGGACACACAGCTGCAGCACCATAGAGCCCAGACTGCAGTTGCACTGAAGGAGGATTCACAGGGCTGCACAAAAGCTGCCAGCCACCAACACACAAAGCCTTTCCTTCAGTCAGGTTCCAGGGTCTCCCAGCTCTTAGGAGAACCATAATTCTGCACAAGAATCAGATTTCCTCTTTCCTGTGGGAATTTCTAGGCTGACCCTACATCCCAATTATGCTCACACCCATTCCACCCAGTCTGATCCACAGTTGTTAAACAATCCCTCACCCCTCTGGGAATAGCGTTTTCCAGGTTTGCCTTCTGTGGATTCTGTGATTCTGTGATGCTGTAAGTCAACACAGCATTTCAGTCACATTGCACAGTAAACCATGATGTGTTTCGTGATTAAGCACTGAAAATGCGACAGGTGGTACATTTATGGGTAATTAAATCCTGCTGCAGGCTGTGTTATAACGCATGAGGCTGACAGTGCAGAAATTATAGCAATCCTTGGTGAAGACAAAGCTCTGCCTATCACACGGCTGTTGCTACACGCAAGCTTTCAGACAAAGAACAGGATTAAGAAGGGAAAACTCACTAATTTTTTTCTAATTGACATTTAGATCATTTGGGTCATAACCACCTGGATGTTCTGAGTATTTGTTTTGCTTTGGGTTTGTTGTGGGGGGGGACGTGTTTTTTTCAGAGTTCTAATGCTATATGCTACAAAACATAATGATCCACTAAAACTTAAATTCCAATTAGTGCAGGATGGAGCTATTCATAGACTGTTTACAAATACATTTCATCTTTTGAATTATTAATTCAAGATAAAACACATTCTGTTAGGGGAAGTTTTTCTTTGATAGCTTATTCCGACAATCCTCAAATGGTCCTTGATCTCTGCAGATTCCCAAACTAATCAAGAGATTACAATGACCTCAAAGTTGTTTTTGATACAAATACAAGTTGTAGATTCTGGGAACCAAAGTATCCAATTCTCTTTCCAGTCATGATGCCTGTGCTCTTGGTGACTGTGAGCATGAGGGTCAATTAAAATGAAGAGCACTTAGGGTCTTTTTAGGATGTTTGTCCATTATGTTCTTCGAACTGAATATCAGAATATTTCAACATGAAAAATATCAAATTGATTCAATTCCGTTAACACTTCTAGAATGAAGATTACTTGTCAGTACGAAGAGCTCCTTTTGCTTTCATTTAGTTGCAAACAGAATATTTTTCAAGCATAGTAGGGCTGGGCCATGGAGTCAGCAAAGGGCACCCAGCCAGTCTTGCTGTGGGCCATGCCTTGATATCAGGCATCTGCCTTCATGCTCTCAGTTAGCAGAGCCAATGGCCTCATTTTACTCCCAATACCGCTCAAGCATTAAACACAACTTTTGGAAATTCTCTTTTTTTTTTTTCAATCCTCTCCTCCTTCCATATGTTCTTCCTAATTATTTCATTTATTCCTATAATTCTGTTGTGGGTTGAGCAGTATCAACGCGCCCCCCCCCCCCAAAAAAAAAAGATGTGTTAAATCCTAATACCCAGTACCTTAGCCTGTGACCTTATTTGGAAATAGGGTCTTTACAGAGGCAGAAATTTAAAATGCAGTCATAGAGTGGGCTCTGATCCAATATGACTGGTGTTGTTATGAAAGGGGAAATTTGGAAATACCAACAGACACATACAGGGAGAACACCATGTGACCATGAAGGCAGAGACTGAATGATGGTTCCTTGCTGATGCCAAGGAATGCCAAAGATTGCCAGCAAGCCATCAGAAGCCAGGGAGAGAGGCCTGGGACAGATACTTCTGCACAACCCTCAGAAGGAACCAATCTGCCAACACCTTGATTCTAGGTATCTGGCCTCCAGAACTGTGAGACAATAAATTTCTGCCACTTTGATACTTTGGTATGGTAACCCAGAAAACTAATACAGAGCCTTGTATTATCTCCAGCCTTAACCCTTCTTCTAAATTGCCTGATTGACAAGGAATACACAGGTTTCTCAAAGTTATGTAAAGGGCTTATTTAGCCCAATGCCTGGACCATAACAAGTTCTGTTGACAATTTTATGATGATGCTGAGGAAGTGACAGAAGAAGGAAAAGGAAAAGCAGCAGCAGGAGGAAGAAGAGAATGAATTTATGGAACCTGACTGCCCTCTGTGAAATACAAAAGATGTAAACAGTCTCAGCACGAGAACATTTTTTCTATCTTTGTACTTTCCCCACCCACCCAAAGGGTATAAAACAGACTTATTATTGAATCCTCTGAATGTTTGTCCTTACTGAATACACTGATGGGCACTGGTATTTAATCACAAGTGGACACCCTTGAGAGGAAATCATAGTTCCTGGCCTTTATCCACAAAAAGTATTTCTTTGTGGTCAGGTGGTCTGGAGCTCTGCCTCCTTAGCCAGTACTATACTTCATCCAAGTAGAAGAGGAAAAGGTAGTGTGATATATTTCACACAAAGGCCATGCCTGTGACTTAAGTAGCAGTCTGACTCTCAACCTGTTCTTCTCACCTTCAACTAGACTCCTCCTCTGATAGAATGAGGAGGCATAAAACAGTAAACTACGCCCACCTCCTGCAGGAACCAGAGTGCCCATTATTTCAAATGGTACCATTTCTCAACTATCTAATAGACATTCAAAACACTGTCAGACACTTACTTCATGTTCAGTATTCCAGTTGATCCCACAAACCCCCACTTCCACAATGGAAGAGTTATTATTCCCATTTCAAAAAGGACTACCCATTTCACAGGTGGCTAGAAAGTTGCAGAGCTGGGATTTGAACCTACTCCCATGTGACTGGCCTGCTTAGGGTCCAGTCCCTGGACTGGTGTCTGGTGCATTGTAGATGCTCACATGTTTTGTGGCCTGAATAACTTCAAAACCTGCACTCTTTCCACAATGTGGTGGAAATTCTCTAGAATGGGAAGAAAAGAGGTGAAGAAGACAGAAACTCTAGACCAAAGCTCTGGGATCTGGATATTGAAAGATAAATAATTACTACAAGTTGCTGATTCCACAAACTTGTAGTAATTATACACACTGCAAGGCAATGTTTATTAGATACCTAAGGACAGTGATTCTTAAAAACAAGTAAATAACAACAAAAGATTACTTATCATTTAGAATATCTCTGGACTTTAAAATAATCCCTCACAAAACATTTAACCAATTACTGTTTGACCATTTACTGTCCTGTCACACAAACCCCACAGACCTTGAATCATCTTTTTTTTTTAATATATTTTATTGATTTTTTACAGAGAGGAGGGGAGAGTGATAGAGAGTTAGAAACATCGATGAGAGAGAAACATCAATCAGTTGCCTCCTGCACACTCCCCACTGGGGATGTGCCCGCAACCAAGTCACATGCCCTTGACTGGAATCGAACCCAGGACCCTTCATTCTATAGGCTGACGCTCTATCCACTGAGCCAAACTGGTCAGGGCAGTCCTTGAATCATCCAGCCAGGACTTTAGGAAAATGTCTAAAACGCAACTCAGAGAAAGTCAGAGATTGCATTCTATCACTTATGTGTGGGATCTAAAAAACGCTAATCATAGAAACAGTGTACAGTAGTGGTTGCCAGAGGGTAAAGGGAGTGGAGAGATGGTAGTTAAAAGGCACAAACTTCTAGTTATAAGATACCATATTTTCTGGTGTATAAGACGACTTTTTAACCCAGGAAAATCTTCTCAAAAGTTGGGGGTCATCTTATACGCCCGGTGTCATCTTATAGGGCGGATGCTGAAACTTCCGAGCATCTTATAGGGCAGGTGCTGAAACTTCCGAGCCGGACTGGAAAATCTGTGGTCACCATATACGGTGGGGGGAGCTCAAAAATGGCCGCACTCCATTCATTTTAATGAAGCTGGACGGAGACCACAAGTGTCTCCAGTTGGCTCCTTTTTGTGCCGCATACGGTCTCCGTCCGGACTTTTTAACCCAGGAAAATCTTCTCAAAAGTTGGGGGTCGTCTTATACGCCTAGTCATCTTATACACCAGAAAATACGATAAGTATGTGTGGGGATCTAATGTGCACCAAGGTGACTATAGTTAATAATACTGCATAATATACTTGAAAATTGCTAAGAGAGTAGACCTTAAAAGTTCTCGCCACAAAAAAATAAATGGCAATTATGTGAGGCAATGGAGGCATGAACTATCACTATGGTGGCAATCATTTTGTAATACATAAGAGTGCCAAATAAACATGTTGCACACCTTAAACTTACCCAATGTTATATGTCATATGTCAATTATATCTCAATAAAGCTGGTGACATCTTTTAATTAGGTGCAGGTCATTCAGCCTATATCTTTCCAGAAGTTTATAAATCATTTAACATCTTTTTCCTAAATGCCAGCTTCCCGAGACAGGTAAACGAGGTTCCTTCAGGTCCCTTTCCTAGTACGTGTGCAGTAGAGACTGAACAAAATGTGAGGAGCTCTTTCCAATTTCCACTTAGGAAAGCAGAGAGTGAATGGTGCAGACCGTCCACATTTGCCTTTCAGGAGGTTGGCCAGGGCACAGGGTAGGTTTTCTATTAGGAAAAATCCCAAAGCCCTTGATCCAAGGTCAACTGTGTTTACTAGTTCTTGACACCTTTTCTTTCTTAAACTGCATTACCAGTGCTCTCGCAGAAACAATACTTTTGAATTACTGGCAAATAGTATTTCTTATATATAAAATCTTATATCATGTAATATATGTTTCATAATGTATGTAGTAACAAATGAATAGCTTAAAAGGATTATTATAGAAGGCAAAGAGAAGAGTCTGACCCAAATAGCACACAGGTAGCTCATTCTACTGCCGTTCAGACACCCTGGATTTGAATGTTGTCATTTCATCAATAAATCTTTTCTGAGCACCAATGATGTCCTGTGCATGGAGCCAGGTCCTGAGGGTACAATGACGAGCCAGGTGAACATAGTTCCTGGCCACTCCGAGCATACAGTCTATTTGAAAACAATTAGAATAAAGTTCTGGAAGAAATGCTGAATCTAGTCCAGAAGGGTTAGAGAAGGCTTCCTGGAGGAAGCAACAACTAAGCTGAAATCTTAAGAAGCAAACTAGGGCCCTAACTCGTTTGGCTCGGTGGATAGAGCGTTGGCCTGCGGACTGAAGGGTCCCAGGTTCGATTCCTGACAAGGGCATATACCTTGATTGCAGGCACATCCCCAGCAGAGGGGGTGCAAGAGGCAGCTGATCAATGTTTCTCTCTTGTCAATGTTTCCAACTCTCTATCCCTCTCCCTTCCTCTCTGTAAAAAAATCAATAAAATATATTTTTTTAAAAAAAGAAGCAAACCAGGACAAGGGGAGGAATATGCCCAGCTGGAGAATTATCTGTGCAGAAACTCACAGAGAAAGTGGACACACTGCTTCCTAGCACCCGAAGCCTTGAGTGCCTGGAAGGTAAAAGATAACATGAAGAATTCCAAATGGTGCAACCAGAGGGCTAGCTGGGATGGGCCCTGTAACATGGACTTCATCCAAGGGCAATGAGAAGCCATTGCAGAGATTTAAGCATGGGTTTCATGATCAGATTTCTCATTTAAAGGGTGGAAATCAAGTTGCAGAGGAACAAGTCTAGGGACAGGGGACCAGTGAGGCTACACAGTAAATCTCAAGCAAAAGATGGTGGTATGTGCAGAAATACAGAGGCAGGGAGATAGAAATGCTTTGTTGGAGAAAGATTTCAGAAGTAGAATCCTCTGTGAACAAGGGTCATTCTTCTGTTATGCTTTGAGCCATAGGGAGGATGATGGTGCCAGCAGCAGAGGAAGAGGACATCAGTGGACTAGTGAGTTGGAGACATGGAGGGAACTTGGAGGGTTGGAGAAGAAGAGGTATGAGTTCTTTTTGGGTAGGATGACTGTGTCATTTATTGTCTAGACTGGCATACATTTGAAAATAAAAGGAGGCTCTATTGGTGCTATTGTGACAACAACATAAACTGAGTCTATTCCTGGCAAACCAGACATTTGGTCACACTAGTTTGGGAACATATTGAGATTGGAGGTACCAATAAGATACCAACTGAAGATGTCAAGTAGGCAGGTATATGTGTCTCAGCTTGAGGTAAAATTCTTGGCCAAGAGTTTTCTACCAATAAAACAATTAAAGAAGTTGTTTCTTTCCAATTGCTTTGTAATGTTTAATTAAGACACATTTTATGACTGTTGTCACTACAGATGCCAAAATAAACTGGCAGCTAAGGATTGTTGTTCTTTACTTATACTAGTAGTATATGATATGTCAGATGGTCCAGGAATGCCCCTGGACGTGCCCAGGAGAACTGTCTCCAGCTTGAAGTTAGAGTCAGGATGAAAGGTGATCAAAGACAACTTGCCTAAGGTAAGACTTTTAATAGAAGAGCAAAGAAGTATGAACACACATTACATCCCCAATCCTGACGGGGGAAAGAAAGCTCATCTACTAACTCTGGAATAGTGGCATCATTTTATATGTGGATGACAGCATGTTGTTGCTGTGGTTGTTATAATCATTAGCAATTATCATTATTATTATGACAGATGCCACGCTAATGCTAAGCATCAGTCTTTGTCAATGCTAGCACAAATGAATACATATATTAAAGTTCTTTCCACTTTTAGTTCTTTCTCATTTTGAAGGTTAAACCTGAAATAACATGAAGACATTTATTGCTGTCACCTACTAGATGATTATGTCATCATAAGAGAAAGCTATTTTAGAGAAAGCGTTCAACAATGAAGGATTTGTACAGCATGTCTGGAGAATTAATATCCCACAAACAACAAAGGTTTAAATTATCATTTGATAATTATGTGATAATATGGAGAATTATTCCTCTAATGCTGACAAAATGGTGGTGAGTGAAAATTCGAGTTGCTAGGTGGACACTCAGGCTTCTGTCAGTGTCCACACCACCATAACCTCTGTTTGTTGCTTGTGCTGTCTTACTTGGAAAGTGATTGATAACACCTTCTCACTGACTGACCTACATGGCAATCTAGACAGTCTCCATTAGAACTCCAATTCATTATTTCTTTGGCACAGTCACTGCTGACAGAGAGCCAACAGCTGCTGATAAAATGATCTCAAAAAGGAAAGGAAGGGAGAACCCAAGATGGTGACATAGGTAAACACTGGGAAATGCTGCCTCGCACAACCATTTCAAAACCACAACGAAAAGAAAAAATGGACACCACCCAGACTCACAGGAAGGCCGGCTGAGTAGAAATTCTACAACTAAAAGGAGACTGAGACTCAGAGAAGGTGTGGAAATAAAGTGCAGAGGTACAGAGGCGCGCACGTGTGAAGGGGGCTCGCGGAAAGGGCTGGCAGCTGAGGTTTCATACCGGAGGGAGGCACAAGCTCCTGATGGCTTTGAACTCCAGTTCTGGGTGAGTTTCTGGGGACCCAGACTCATATGGGGAGAAGCTGGACTGTCTGGCACCATCTGCCACCGGGAGGATCTCCAGAGCGACTTTATCTCAGTGGTGCCGAGGTTCACTGAGACCTGGTGCCTCTTAGGGCAGGGCTGAGAATCAGCCATAGCTGTTTGCTCCACCCTGTTGATTCCCCAAGACCCTGCTCCACCCAAGCTGCGTGCAGAGGCTTTTGCGTATAAGAGGCTGGGAAGCCTCAGGCAGAAGCTGAAATAGCACCTCTTTAGAGATCCAAGAGCCAGTGTACTCAGTGGTCAGAGTGAGACTACTCAGACTACAACTCCTCAGATCCATAAGGGACACACTCAGGAGGCAGACTCAGTGGGCACCAAAGCCCCACTGAAGCAAGTCTTACATCATAAGGGTGTCTCCAGCACAGGAGTTCTCCCATCATAGACACAGCTGATTCTCACAGCCAAGTGGCCTGGAGGTCAATTCCTCTCAGTGAAACCAACAACAATCAAGGCTTAGCTACAACAAGACTGTGCACAAAACCAAAAAGCGGTGCAACAAGAGTGTCCACCTCAGGTAATTGGGGAGGCTGAGCCACTGGGCCCTATAGGACACCTAGCACAGAGAGCCACTCTATCAACACAAGGAAGCAGCCAAATGCAGAGACAAAGAAACAGATCACAAATGACAGAAATGGAGAAAAGCAAACAACTGGATACAGAGTTCAAAACAACGGTTATAAGATTTTTCAAGAATTTTCTAGAGACCGCTGATAAATTTAAAAAGGACCAGCTAGAAATTAAGCATACACTGACTGAAATAAAGAATAATATACAGAGATCCAACAGCAAACTAGAGGATCACAAGAATCAAGTGAAAGATATGAAATATGAAGAAGCAAAAAACACCCAGCCAGAAAAGCAAAAAGAAAAAAGAATCCAAAAATATGAAGATAGTGTAAAGAGCCTCTGGAACAACTTCAGGCATACCAACATCAGAATTGAAGAAGAATAGAATCAGAGGCATAGAAAGGGAGTGGACTGACAATTTTTGGAGGTAAAGGGTGTTGGGGGTGCGGGAAGAGAATGGACAATAATCGTACACCTATGGATGAGGACAGCGGGGGGTAAGGACAGAGGGTGGGGTGGGAGCTGGGAGGATGGGAGCTATGGGGGGGAAAAAGAGGAACAACTATAATAATCTGAACAATAAAGATAAAAAAAAGATTGAAGAAGAGAGAGACTCTGCAAGATATTGAAAACCTATTTGAAGAAATAATGACAGAAAACTTCCCCTACCTGGTGAAAGAAATGGACTTACAAGTCCAGGAAGCTCAGAGAACCCCCAAAAAAAAAATCCAAGGAGCACCACAACCAAGACACATCGTAATTAAAATGCCAAGGGCAAAAGACAAAAAGAGAATCTTAAAAGCAGCAAGAGAAAAACAGTTAGTTACCTACAAGGGAGTACCTATACGACTGTCAGCTGATTTCTCAACAGAAACTATGCAGGCCAGAAGGGAGTGGCAAGAAATATTCAAAGTGATGAATAGCAAGAACCTACAGCCAAGATTACTTTACCCAGCAAAGCTATCATTCAGAATTGAAGGTCGGATAAAGAGCTTCACAGACAAAAAGCTAAAGGAGTTCATCACCACCAAACCAATATTATATGAAATGCTGAAAAATATCCTTTAAGAAGAGGAAGAAGAAAAAGGTAAAGATAAAAATTATGAACAACAAAGTGACAACAAATACATATCTATCAACAAGTGAATCCAAAAATCAAGTGAATAAAAAATCTGATGAACAGAATAAATTGGTGAATATAATAGAATCATGGCATAGAAAGGGAGCGGACTGACAATTTGGGGTGGGGGAAAGGGGTGTGGGGGGTGTGGGAAGAGACTGGACAAATATTGTACACCTATGGATGAGGACAGTGA
>PVJC01043468.1:0-14500 GCA_004026665.1 Murina feae
ACTGTTAAATAGATACTATTCTTATTCCATATAATACCTCATTTAAAAGGCAGGTAAGCCCAGCCCATGTGGCTCAGTGGTTGAGCACCAACCTATGAACCAGGAGGTTATGGTTTGATTCTCAGTCAGGGCACATACACAGATTGCAGGCTTGATCTCCAGTATGGGGTGTGTAGGAAGCAGCCAATCAATGATTCGCTCTCATCATTGATGCTTCTATCTCTCTCTCCCTCCCTCTTCCTCTCTAAAATCAATAAATATATAATAAAAAAAAGTTATACATTAAAAAAAAATTGCTTACAGTCCTAGTGTCCAGAGACATATCATTTTATCTCCATGTGTTTACTCCCAATTTTTACCCAGGTATATCTTACATAATTTGAGATATTTCTTTTCATGAGCATTTTTCTCTAAGTATCATTTTATATTTTTAATTTTTAAATATATTTTATTGATTTTGGACAGGGGGAGAGAGTGAGGTAAAAACATCAATAATGAGAATCAATGACTGGCTGCCTCCTGCACGCCCCTATTGGGGATCGATTTCACAATCCGGGCTTGTGCCCTGACCTTGAATATAAATGTGACCTCCTCGTTCAAAGGTCGACGCTCAACCACTAAGCCATGCTGGCCATGTTCTAAGTATCATTTTAATAGACAAAGATGACTTCATCATACAGAACTACCAAAATTAACCATTCTTTTTCAGTTTTGGGAAAGTGCATATAATATTATAGAAAACATCTTCAGTCACACATCTTTGCTAGTATTTCACAAATTATTTTCTTGGGACACAGTCTCAGGAAAAAATTAGCAGGTCAGAGATTACACACATTTATGCCCTAATCGGTTTGGCTCAGTGGATAGAGCATCGGCCTGCAGACTCAAGGGTCCCCGGTTCGATTCCAGTCAAGAGCATGTACCTTAGTTGTGGGCACATCCCCAGTGGGGATGTGTGCAGGAGGCAGCTGATCCGTGTTTCTCTCTCATCGATGTTTCTAACTCCCTATCCCTCTCTCTTCCTCTCTGTAAAAAAATCAATAAAATATATTTAAAAAATAAAATAAAGAGCAAATGTTTTTTAAAAAAGATTATACACATTTAAAAACCAAATATATGCCCTGGCCAATAGATCAGTTGGTAGGAGCATTGTCCAGAACAGAAAAGGGTTGAGATTTCAATCCCCACTTGTTTTTCCCCTGTCCCTATTCCCTTTCTTAAAAAGATAAAAGTCAATAAGCATTTGGTGAAGATTGTTTTTAAAAGCCAACGTCTTGCCAGTTTGCTATACAAAAATCTGTGCCAGTTACCCTTTATTAGTTTAACTGCTTAAGATAGGTTCTTGCACGCTCTATACTATGAACATCCCAGCAACAAAGAAAAGATCCTTTCTTTACTGTGATTCATAAGTTTACTAATTCCTTGCTATAAAATTAATAAATTCACTATAATGAGTCAAGTATGAAATTTAAAATCTAAACATTTGATCAAACAATAACTGAAGACAATGTAAGCATATAGTTTTTTAACAGCAAAATTAAAAGCTTAAAAGTGTCATTGGATTAAAAATGGTGGCAGAGTAGGAGGATGTTGTGTGGTCATGCTCCCAGGAACAAGCTGGAAATACAACTAAAATATGGAAAGGCTTCTCAAATAATTAACGCAAAACTCACAGGAGAGAACCCTGATACCCAACGACCGAAGGTGGAGCCAGGATAGAGACTGACACCTGGTGCTATTCCTGCCACCTACAATACAGGTCCTTTGAGAGAGGCTGCTATCGGAAGCATATACATCCAGGGACCCTGAAAACATGGTAGCCAGCTACAAACCCAGAAACAATGGACCCTCAAGCAACGCGAATACGTGGACTCAGACGAGCCCTGCACCTCCTCCCAAAAAGGAGAGAGAGAACTATATAACCAGACCCCCAGAGAAGAGAGATCATGGGAGACAAAGAAACAGCCCGCATATGAAAGAAAAACAGGTATCACCAGAAAAAGTAGTAAATGAAATGGAGGCAAGCAACCTGTCAGAGAAGGAATTCAGAGATATGGTCATAAGGTGGATGAAAAGAATGGAAGACAAATTCGACAATATGTGTAAGAACCAAGAAGAAATGAAAAATGGCATCACTGCTATAAAGAACTCAATAGAAAGCATCAACAGTAGACTAGAAGAAACAGAGGATAGCATCAGTGAGTTAAAGACAAGGTAGGAAAAAATACTCAAGCAGAGCAGCTGCTAGAAAAAAAAAAAAAATTAAAAAGCAGGAGGAGAGCCTAAGACAACTTTCAGACAACAAGAAAAGAAACAACATTTGTATAATAGGGGTGGCAGAAGGAGAGAAAACTGAGCAAGGAATAGAAAGCTTGTTTGAAGAAATAATGACAGAAAACTTCCCTGATATAGGGAAGAAAAACTTCACACAAATCCAAGAAGTTCACGGAGTCCCAAAGAAAATGAACCCCAAAAGATCAATGCCAAGGCACATTATAATTAAACTGGCAAACACCAACGACAAAGTAAAAATCTTAAAAGCGGCCAGAGAGAAACAGAAAATTACCTACAAAGGATCCCCCATTAGACTAGCGACAGACTTCTCAACAGAAACACATAAGGCAAGAAGGAAATGGAATGAAATACACAAAGTCATGCAAAGGAAGGGTGTGAATCCAAGAATACTGTACCCAGCAAGGCTATCAATCAAAATTAAGGGTGAAATCAGGAGCTTCACAGACAAAAAAAGGACTAAGGGGGTTTGTTAACACCAAACCAGCAATGCAAGAAATGTTAAAGGGTCTGCTGTAAAAAGAAAAAAATAGGAAACGAAGAAGCAACACAGGGGTAAAGAATTAAAATGGCAACAAACAAGTACTATCAATAATAACTTTAAATGTAAATGGATTAAATGCCCCAATCAAAAGACATAGGGTAGCTGAGTAGATAAGAAAACATGACCCATATATCTGCTGACTACAGGAAACCCACCTCAGAAAAAAAGACTCACACAGACTGATGGTAAAAGGATGGAAAAAGGTTTGTCAGGCGAATGGAAATAAAAGAAAAGCTGGAGTAGCAGAACTTACATCTGACAAATTAGATCTCAAAGTGAACGACATAAAAAGAAATAAGGAAGACCACTTCATGATACTAAAGGGAGCAATCCAACAAAAAGAAATAACTCTGGTAAACATATATGCACCCAATATAGGAGCACCCAAATACATAAAAAAACCTCTGGAGGATATCAAGGAAGAGATTAACAGAAATACAATTATAGTAGTGGACTTTAATACCCCATTATCACAAATCCTCTCAACAAAATATCAGCAAAGAATCATCAATCCTAAATGACTCACTAGATCAGATGGAATTAATTGACATCTTCAGAACACTTCATCCCAAGGCCACAGAATATACATTCTTCTCAAGTGCACATGGGTCATTCTCAAAGATAGACCATATTTTGGGTCACAGGCAATGTCTCTTCAAATTCAAGAAGACAGAAATCATATCAAGCATCTTCTCAGATCACAATGGCATAAAACTGGAAATCAACTACAATAAAAACAATCCAAAAAAATCAAACACATGGAGACTAAATAGCATGCTATTAAACAATGACACAGAGATCAAAGAAGAAATAAACAACATCATGGCAACAAATGACAATGAAACCAAAACAATCCAAAGCCTATGGGACACAGCGAAAGCAGTCTTGAGAGGGAAGTTCATAGCACTACAAGCCTACTGCAAAAAACAAGAAACATTGATAATTACCTAACTCTACAACTCAAAGATTTAGAAAGAGAGCAACAAGAAAAGCCCTGTGTAAGCAGAGGAAGGAAATAATTAAGATCAGAGATGCAAATCAAAGCAACATTGAGGTATCATCTCACACCTGTAAGAATGGCTATCATCAACAATTCAAGAAATGACAAGTGCTGGAGAGGATGCAGAGAAAAAGGAATCCTCGTGCAAAGCTAATGGGAATGCAGACTGGTGCAGCCACTATGGAAGACAGTGTGGTGTTTCCTCAAAAACTTAAAAATGGAACTGCCATTTGACCCAGTGATCCCACTTCTGGGAATATATCCCAACCAACCAGAAACCAATTAGAAAGGATATATGCACCCCTATGTTCATAGCAGGGCAATTCACCATAGCTAAGATTTGGAAACAGCCTAAGTGCCCATCAGCAGATGAATGGATTAGAAAAGTGTGGTACATCTACACAAAGGAATACTATGCTGCTGTAAAAAAGAAGGAATTCTTACCATTTGCAACAGCATCGATGGAACTGGAGAGCATTATGCTAAGTGAAATAAGCCAATCAATGAAAGAAAAATACCACATGATCTCACTTATTTATGGATAATAAAGACCATTATAAACTGATGAACAAAAATAGATACAGAAGCAAAGCAGCATCAAACAGACTGTCAAACTACAGCAGGAAGGCTGGGGAGGATTGGGCAAGGGAGGGGGTATGGAAGAGGTGAACCAAAGGACTTTTATACATGCATATAAGCATAACCAATGGACACAAAACACTGGGGGGTAGGGGAGGCAGGGTGAAGGTCAAGGTGGGGGAAAAGGAGACATATGTACTACTCTTTGTAATATTTTATGCAATAAAATTACATAGAAAAAAAAAGCTTAAAAGTGTCTATTTTCCTAGTTACCCACTTCAGTAACTATTCTGGATATTGCTAACTCTTTAAACCCTGTTATCTCACATGCTCCTTTAAGTTTCCCATCATTGGTTACATTTTTTAAAAAGAGCATGCTGGTGTTAACTACTGAATTGAATCAATGACGACTGAATTTTAAAACACACTTCCAAAAATGTGCACCTGTGTGCAACTATAACCTTACTGCCACCTATTACATAGTTCTGTGTTTCTTTCATCATGAACAAAATTGATACAACCCATAACCTCCTGGAGTATTTTGTTGGAGTGAATCTGAAATCAGAACAGGAAAGTCTATAATTGAACTGGTGGAAAAAGCCAGGTTCAACTCCAGTTCTTGCTATGAGCCAGACTATCTAATGATTTCATATTTATTCAAATAAAGACTTTAAATTAATTTTTAAAGGCACAAATGACATAAAAGAAATCTTCACTATTGATGCAATTATCCTTTGGGGGAAATAACCCAGGCATAGGATAAAGTGGTAGGCCTATCACTGACTACACAGACACTGCCCAGGGCCGCTCAATCCAGAAAAGGTGACTTTACAACCCAACTCCACCTGCTCTGAATAGGCTCAAAGGCAGCAAGTCCAAAAAAGATCTCCGAATCTCTTCAGTTTAAAACAATAAATAAATAAACCACAACAGCTAATCTTTGCCATAACCTTCCAGATCTTTCTGTAACATCAGCAAAAATGAAAAAGCTTCTTCCGAAGAGGCTTCTAACGTGCTGGCCAGTCACAGGCTCTCTGTCCACATTTCATAACACAGGCAGAATACAGAATTGAAGCCTGTCCTTCAGTTCTTCCTGCCATACCTCCCTGCCTGCATTTATCTCCCATCTCAGCTCAACCTTGCTCTTCTGCCTCATAAAAGCCAAGCCTCCTTTACTCTTATCTCGCCAAATTATACTTTGTCTCTCTGAAGTGTCTGTCCTCCACAGATAGTGGCTACAACACTTCCTGCAGGCCCTGTGCATTTTGACTAACAGCATACACATTCTCCTCTCCCACCTACAAGCTTTACCACCTCCTCCACACCACCCAATTCCTGGTCCCATGCCTTGCAAACTGCAAAATTTTAAAACTCTGTACTCTTACTCCTGCCTATGTTTCAGATAAATGAAATGAAGAACAAAAGAACTCTGGAAAACTTAGTTCCTGCTAAACAGGTATTTAATCTGTAACATAAAGAAGACAGCTAACATTCAAACATTTAACTATTTTCTTTAAATTTAAGGATGGGCAAAATGTTTACAGTTGTGAATATACAAAAGTTTATTCTTGTATTATTATTTACTAATTACTGTATTATTTATATTATAACTGTAAACCTACTTTTGCCCCTCCTATATATGACATTACTTATTTTAAAGGAATAGCCACTAAATCCTTTTCTAACCTTAATTTTTACAAATAAATTGTCAAACACAATAAAATTATTTACTTTATAATTATGGATGGATAATGTATAAGTGAAATATTTTTTGAATTGTTAATCCTCACCTAAGGATTTTTCCCCCTTGATTCTTAGAGAAAGTGGAAGGGAGAAAAGGAAGGAGGGAGGGGTAAAGAGAGAGACATCAATATAAGAGAGATACATCGATTGGTTGCCACTTTAATGCATCTGGACTGGGGCAGGAATCAAACCTTTGACCCTTCAGTGCTCTAACCACTGATCACACTGGCCAGAGCATATATGTGAATTTTGAAAAGTAAAAAGCTTTTTCTGGAAATCCCATCAGTACTTTATAAAAGTGCCTGGTGACTGAAGAGTTCAACAGAAACAAAGCTCATGCCATCACATAAACTGTTTTAAGGAGCATTCCAAACCACTTAATTTAATCCTGCTCACAGAGAAACACTGTCTGTTTTCTTATTCTACGTAAAAATATGTTTCTAAGCCCTGGCTGGTGCAGGTCAGGCATTGTCCTATGCACTGAAAGGTTGTTGGTCCAATTCCTGGTCAGGGCACATGCCCAGCTTGTGGGGCTCGAGCCCGGATAGGGGGCATACAGGAGGAAGCCAGTTGATGTTTTGCTCTCACATTGATGTTTCTCTCTCACACTCTTTGCAAAAAAATCAATAAAAATAAATAAATAAAGATCAAATTAAATTTACAAAAATATCTTCTAAGAGTGATGTTTTATCTTCAAAGAGCAGTAACTGACATTCATAAGGACTAAAAACTATAAAGAATTCAAATATTCAATATGTTAGTAAACTACTTTCATTCGACAAATATTTATTAGAAACCAACTATGTGCCATGTGTTGTGCTGGGCACTGTACTGATTTAGAAATAAGAGGACAGAATCTCCAATGATGAAATACAGGACAGCCATGGTTGTTTGCATTAATGACGACTAACATGTTCCCTCTTTCAAGATTTTTAAGCAACAGCCCCAAACATATAAAGACGGATATAAAGATGCAAGCTAGGTTTTCATTCCACTATCAGGTGTTATGTCCAGCATGTTCTTAAAGGAAGATGTTTATGTTTATGGTGTCAGTTGGAATTAACAACTTCGGGTTTTATCAAATTTCTTTCATGTGAAAAGGAGGACAACAAATAAAAGAATTAACACAAAGCTGGTTTCCTGAAACCAGCTGCAACTAAAAAAGAAGTTGAAATTATAGACCAAGGAAATGGTGGTGTTACTTTAAAAATTACTGTAATTTTTTAGAAAGCTAACTTATAAAAGGAAAAAACAACCACCAATATCTATCTAATGGTACAGCTAAAGGTGCTGCCAACATTTATAAATTGTGTTATGAGGCAAACAAATCCAATTCTCTATCATCATCATTTCAAGTACTTCCATTACTATCCAAATAGGTACAGGGTCCTTAGGTATCTGGTATCTGAGGGGGATGGGTTCCAGGACCTAACACATACTGAAATCCCCAAATGCTTAAGTCCATTATATAAAACTAGAGGCCCGATGCAAGAAATCTGTGCAAGGGTAGGGCTTCCTTCCCCCAGCTGCCAGTAACCAGGCTTCCCTCCAGCCGCCAACAAGCACCCAGAACCCAGGCTTCCCTCACAGCCCGGGATTCATCTGGAAGGACATCTGGTCTAATCAGCGTATTATGCTTTTATTTGCATATAACCTATGCAAAACCTCTCATATACTTCAAATTATTTCTAAGTTATATATAACACATTCATATGTAAATGCTATGTAAACAGCTGTTATACTGTATTTTTTAGGGAATGACAAGAAAAAAAATGTATGTATATATTCGGTACAGACACAGTCATTGTAGACCAAGCTACGTAAGTCACATAACAATATAATTTTTCCCAAGTATTTTTCTTTGTTTTATTATTGTTATTTTTGTTGTTGTTATTGTTATTGTTAATCCTCACTGGAGCATATCTTCCCATTGATTTTCATTAAGAGTGGAAGAGAGAGAGGGAAAGACAGAAACATGGATGAGAGAGAGACACATGGATTGGCTGTCTCCTGCATGCCCAATCAGGGCAGGGGCTGGGGAGGAACCTGCAACCAAGGTACGTGCCCTTAACCGGAATTGAGCCTATGACCCTTCAATCTGCAGGCCAACACTCTATCCACTGAGCCAAATCAGCTAGGGCATCCCACGTATTTCTGATCAGCAGTTGGCTGAATCCAAAGATGTGGAACCCATGGATACAGAGAACCAACTGTACTTTATTAAGACTATCTTAGCAGCTTTCTTTGTCCCACCTTTGAAGAGAAAATTGCCTTTTTATTAAAACCAAGCTACAGAGACCTGCCAACCAGTAGTCAGGATCATATGCCGTAGTAACTTTCTATTTAAAACTCATATTTGAAATCACGAGTCTTTCCAATCTGTGTCCTCTCCTGGATGGAGCATGGCAGAACTTCCCAATCAGTTGCCACCTCTCAAAGCTAATTTGTGGCCACCAGACTCCCCCCTCAACAACACTCTAAAGTGTGACACCTAAATAGGGATAGCTATCTGTCTATATAATAAAAGCCTAAGTAACCATTATGCGGAACTACCATAACAACCAGTCACTATGATGTGCACCGACCACGAGGGGGCAGACGCTCAATGCAGGAGCTGCCCCGTGGTGGTCTGTATGTTCCCACAGGGGGAGCGCCACTCAGCCAGAAGCTGGGCTCACAGCTGGCAAGCACAGCAGCAGTGGTAGGAGCCTCTCCCACCTCCACTGCAGCACTACGAACCAGCAAGCTTGGGCAGTAAGGAGCGAGAGGTCCCAGGCTGGGAGAAGGCACAGGTCAGGCTGAGACACGCCCCCTTCCACCCTCAGTGCATGAATTCTGTGCACCGGGCCTTTAGTAATAACAATAATAACGAAAGATAAAACAAGTGTGGCAAGGATGTGGAGAAACTGAAATCTCTTACATTGTGGTTGGGAATGTAAAAGAGTGTAGCCACTTAGGAAAACAGTATTAAAGTTTCTACAAAAGTTTAAAAATAACAATTACCACGTGACCCTATAATTGCACTTCTAAGTATATACTCTCTATGAGAGAGAGAGAAAAAAATCAGTAAGGTTTTGAGCCCAAGGTTGACTGGGCACTATCCCAAAGCTTATATTTCCCAAAATCCATGTCCCTGAATTAGAGGATAATACCTCAGTAGTTCTCCCCTCAGAATCCCCAAAAGTAAAGCATCCCTGTAAACTTTACAACCTCATCCAAGGAAATTTCAAGATACAAAGACACCAGGTTTACAGATTACAGCACTGATACACAATTAACAATTTCAATGTGAGTTTGATGTGTTTTATTGGGTGAATGGCCATTAGAGATATACAGTCCTTTTTTCTTTCCTCTTTTTCCTCCCTTGAGTTCATACATAAAATATAAATGGCTTACAGAAAGACTTTATTATGAATCTGAAACAATTAAGACTCATCCTCTGATTCCTCAACAACCCCCAAAGATCCTATGGTCCCTTCACAATGTTTAAAATGTTTCTCTTTCAACACTGCAACTACTCCTACAACTTCCAAAACCAAATTAACTGTGCCTCAAAATCCAGATTTTTTCTCACAACTCTGCACCACTACACATCACAGATGTTCTTCTTCATCTCCCATTCGGGTTCTTTACTGCGCCCTCAGAAGACCTCAAACAACTGACCTATCTATCTATAAATAAATTTATAGACATCTGCAAGGAAATAACCATGTTCACTTATTTCTCACTTTTTATTTCAGGAAGGTACTAGAAAAAACATAAACTCCTGTGCCCAAACCACCAACATAAAAATAATAATAGGGATAAAATCGAACACATATCACCTCTTACACAAAAATCAACTCAAAATGAAGTAAAGATTGAAATGTAAGACATGAAATTATATAACCAGTAGAAAACATGGAAAAAGCTTTATAATAATGATCTTGGTAGTTTCACGATTTCATTGAATCTGACACCCAAAGCTCAGGCAATCAAAGGAAAAACAGACATGTTGGTTGCACCAAACTAAGTTTATTTTTAAAGTATTAAGTGTAATCATAACAACAGAAATTAAACGAGTGCTGGGCATTGTCCTGAGCACTTTACATATGTTCACGCATTTGATCCTCCTTACAGCTCTATGGTGGATATTATTATTATCCTCCATTTTATGAAAAAGAGCACTGAAGCCCATTTGATCTATACCTGGCAACTGGGAGAACCGGAATTATATCAAGGAAAATAAAAGAAACATTGGACAAAGTGTTTAATAAGCCTTAAGTTACAATTAATTCTCCTTCCCCCACCCCCCTTACCCACCTTTCCTTTGAACTCATTTTTATATCCTCATCTCACTTGCTGCCAAAACAAACACTACACACCACATAGCAAAAAATCCCTTTACTATTTAAAGGAAACTTTTTATCTAGAACCTTTATTCCCATCAGTTGAATTCCAAACAGTTCTAAGTACAGAACATATCGTTAAGGACAAACTTTAAAATTCTGATGTAGTTATTGTCCCATGGTTTTTCCATCAATGGGGTAAAATTATTCAAGGCACTAAAAATAGAGTAACACCGTACGCTCACCCCTATTGTGCATTTGGTGGAAGAGAAAAGCTAAATTTTAAATAACTATAGTATGGTTTATTGTATGCAGTTATACAGAAAATGTAATGTCCTAACTGATACAAAGCAGTTCTAAGAGGCCAAGAAATATTTTTTCTTTCGTTTTAGAAAGTATTACTCCCTGAAATCCATGGAAGTAGCAAGTAACAGTAAATGGGGAACAGGAAATGACAAAACCATATGTTTTGAGAAGGACTGACTTAGCACACTCAACACAATGACTATAGGAGCACAGGTTTACATGAAGTGAATTTTTCCCCTATAAAAGGGAAATGCCCTTAATTTACTTTTCACATTTTTTCCAGTTTTAAAAATAACCACACACATAGATAAAGGTGTACTGAAAGGGGCAGGTTCCTGCTGTTGATAAATGTAAACTGGTAAAATAACTGGGAAATATGTATCAAAAGCCTTAAAAATTGGCACTTTGTTAGCTTCAACATGGAGGCAACTGGAGAACTGAACAGCTGGTGTTCGGGGCACTGGGATCAGTGGCACATGCTCTTCTCTCCCAGCAGAGTCTTAGGGCAATGATGCCGGTATGGAGATGGCGTGGGTCATGAGAGCGATGCAGCATGCTGAAGTCCACTGCAAGCTGGCTTCATCAGCTGACCCGCAGCTCCTGCCTGGAACTCTCCCAAGTGGGTGACAAACCTATTCTGACTTTCAGAACAATTTTGAGACACTCAGGACAGATATGTTGGACCCAGAAGAACTTAAATCATTACCAGCTGAAGAGCCCCACCCCCCACCCCCACCACCACACGCAGTGTTTTGCCACTGAGATTGCTCTGACCAGGCAAGCCATAACACCACAACGTAATCCACACCAGTGTTCAAGACAAAGAAGAGGAGAAAGGAGCCAACAGAGGAGAAAAAGAGAAAACCAACAAAGGAGGAAAAATAAAAAGAAGCTAACAAAGGAATCAACAAACACTGTGAAACATCTATGTAAGGTAGGAAGGGAGTAACTGCGACTCAACTTATAAGTACCATGCTACTTATACAGATCCCTGTGGTTAAATTCATGTTCTTATTCAACGGAAGGACATGCAGAAGGACTTTCTTTTTAGCCTAGTTATCAGGAGCTACTCTGGTTGTATTGGATGAACTGGCTTAAAGACTATCTGTGGGGTTATAGGTGATTGCTTCTTGGTTCTTCACTGGTCAAGTAAGAAATTTTGTAAATAAATTTATTCTGGTTCTTAAAAAAAAACACCAAAAAACTCAAAAATGGTCTTACGTTGCCATGCTTCGGCATTTACCCATGGAAAACAATCCAAACATTTTTCAGTTAAAATATATATACAACAGCCCTGGCTGGTGTGGCTCTGATGGTTGGAGCAACATGCCACGCACCAAAAGCTTGCAGTTTCGATTCCCAGTCAGAGCATATACCTAGGTTTCAGGTTCAGTCCCCGGTTGGGACACTAGAGAGGCAACCAATCCATGTTTCTCTCCCACATCTTTGCTTCTCTCTCTCTCTCTCTCTCTCTCTCTCTCTCTCTCTCTCTCTCTCTCGAAATAAAAGTAAATAAACATATCTTTGAGTGAGGATGTAAAAAATTAATTTAAAAAACGTATACCACTATTAAGAATCCTTGTTTATAGTAACAAAACGTATTATAGGAACTATGAATCCAACCTTCTCAAATTCATTTAAAACTAAGATTTATATTTTAATTAATTTTAAAGTTTGAAATACAAACTTTAAAATGTCAATATAAAAAACTGAATGTAAAAGATTATTATTATTTGAATTCTTGTAACCTAGGGTCTTTGAGGTCATGAGGTTGCAAAAAGAAAATAAATAACACAAAAATATTCATGAATGAACTAAGCAGTCAAAAACTAAATCCTATTCAAGAAATCTTCTCTATTTGGGGGAAAAAAAAACACACAAAAATACAAATGTGTTTAATAGAGGCATAGATCAATTCATTAGTATTTCACTAAAATTAAGCATTTGACAACAGAATGCAGATACAATTCTATAAAATTAAAAATACGTAAGATTTCATGTTGATATAAAATAGATTTTTACTTTAAAACCAGCAAAGCTACTGACAAGAACCTACAAGACCAACTAACAACTATAAAAGACAAACATAATGCATTAACAGACCTTACAAAGAACACACTTGTATATTAGTGGTTTAGGAGATCACTGGAAAAAGAGATGAAGCTCTCAATTACCTTCACAAAAATAAGGATCGCTTGATAATTCCTGTAAAATTAGTATATGAAGTGGAAAAAATATAGGGAGGTGGGAGTGGGATATTCTTTGTTCATTTTATGAACTATATTACAGATGCAACAATGATAAATTTTGTTCAATGTACTGGTAAGATAAAATTAATTTAATTTTAACAGTGTATAATTATTTTTATATCAAGAAATGGCCCAGTTAAACATTTTTCCCTACTGATGTGAAATTTAGGTCCCTATTTAAAAAGATTCACATTAACACTTTTCCTATTCCAGTAAAAATAAGGTAAACTCAGTTATATAAAAAGAAAAGATTACAAAGCATACCAGTATTGTCACTGCATATGCGATTATGGGTGATTTTTTTAAAGGTTAGAATTAAAGAAGTATTATTTGAAGCAATGTAAATATATTAGTAAGATTTTGAAACATATACTAATATTCATCTATGGATTACTATTACTTTTGTATTATTGTTGTTGTTTTTTTAATCCTCACCCTTAGAAAGAGTGGAAAAGAGAGGGAAAGACAGAGAAATATTGATGTGAGTGAAACACTTCAACTGGTTGTCTCCTGCAAGAGCCCTGACCAGGGTCCGGGCCAGGGAGGGGCCTGCAACCAAGGTACAGGTCTTTGACTGGAATTGAACCCAGGACCCTTTGGTCTGCAGGCTTACTGCTCTATCTACTGACCCAAACCGGCTAGGACTATTACTATTGCTTTTTGACCCATCTAGAGATAACAGGGTCAAATTAAAGAAAAATCCCTCTATCTCACTTATATATATCTCGATCCCTATAATGTGCTGAGACACAATTGAATAATAAATTTTATTGATGCTTACTATATGTCACTTCATTTAATACATAATATAAACTACAAACTAATAATTATCTTAAATTTCTGGAGACTAAGATTAAGTAACTGTCCCCAGGTTAGAAAACTAAATAATAGATAAGTCATCTTTCAAACCAAGACTGTGTACAAAGCCCATCCTCATTACATTTAGTTACATATTATCCTAAAGAGACTTAAAATAACTCATAAGTTAGAAGAAATAAGCACCAAAGCAATGAAAAAAGGTGCAGTGATGTAGTATGCACTAGGTGCTTTAGGAGGCAGAAATAAAAAAGGTAGTCTTAACATCAAAGTGGGAAAAACAACAGGCCTGGTAGATCTGGGGAGAAGATGGTAATAATAGTTACACAGAACACAAGAACCTCACATGGAGAAAAGGGCAGAGATGACAACGTAGTTTTTGGAAGCTGCAAATATTATCTAACAATTGGTGAACTTTCAGGTATAGAGATGAGACAGTCAAATATTTACTTATAATATTTAATTTTCTTTTTATATATCTACTAGGGGCCCGGTGCACAAAAATTTGTGCACTCGGGGTGGAGGGAGTCCCTCAGCCCAGCCTGTGCCCTCTGACAGTCTGGGACCCCTCAGTGGATGTCCTATGATGGCCCCAGTCTGTCAGGCGCCTTTGTGTGTGTGTGTGTGTGTGTGTGTGTGTGTG
>PVJC01043469.1:0-14504 GCA_004026665.1 Murina feae
TGGGACTATTTTTTCTTGCTATTTTATGCACATCTGTGATTTAAAACATGTTAATTACTTTCAGGATAAGCACAGAGGAAGGGTTTTTATAGAAACCGGAAAAAGCCCAGAGCTATGATTATATTTAAGTTTTATAACTTAGCCAAGTCCATTATTCATATTTGGAAATTAAAAAGTCACAATGCTCTCAAAACATTTAGACCCTTCTTGATTATATTAATATTTGATGTTTGATTAGGTTAAAATGCAAATGTAAACCCTCCATATGGTACAGAGTAGCACAGGAACAGTATGGTCCATGTGGCCAAGCCACCTTGGATCTTTCAATAATAAATATTCACAGGCTCCATTAGCACCACATCATCTCTACTTAAGTTTTAACCTGCCCAGATTTGGGTCAGTGATAAAATGGGTCAGGATCTTCACAACAGCAGAACTGATGCTCATAAAAAGTGCAGGAAATGAAAGTGAACAATTTTGTTGAAATAAGTAAAATGAAATCCTGCAATAATATTTTGTCAAATGTAAAAAGTGGAGTGAACTATGCAAAAAAATCTTAATTCCAGAGAGTGGAAAAAAACTATACAGCAAAAATCAGGAAGAAAGAAAAACTATAAACAAATTGAGTTCTTGTCTCTCTTAGCTGCCTATTTTTTAAATTTTTATACGCATTTTTATTTTAAGGAACATCTTAAGAAATACTAGAAACAAATTGATGTAATAAGATTAGAAAGGAAAAGGAATGTTAAATAAGGGAAGATAATTGTTCTGATCTGCACATATTTTTTCAGATTTGAAAGCTGAGTAGTGAAGCCACTTTGCAATGGCTAAGGCTTATTTATTTTCAAGAGCAAAATATCTAATAAATATGTCACTGAAAGTTTAACGTAGTTGTTTTAGTGCATAGAGAAAAAGAGGTCAGAGTAATGGAATTGAGCCCTCCTTGGCCAGTTTATTTAAATGTTTCATGTTGAACATAAATTTCACTGGGTAAATAAATTTTAAGAATGATGTGTGATTTATAAGAACACATGAAACAAATTGGGAATTTTGGGGTTTCTCTTCAGCATCTATCATGCACCTTGAGGAGCCATGATGGGAATCGAGTTCACATAAACAGCAAAGTAAAGCTTGAGAACTAGACTAAATGAATTAGTTTGTTCTGGTCTAGTGGTCACATTGAGAGGTGGGTAGGAGACTTAATAAGGTTCAAATCGAGTGCACCTCAGAACTTTAGCTTGTTTTTCATGGACAAGAAATGCACACTTCCTTTAAGTATGTTGCTTTAGAAAAGAAAGTGAAATGCTGCAATTATTTGTTATTATAATAAGACCAGCATATGAATGAAATTGAAACATTAAGAGACACAATAAATCACAAAGAAACAGATCTAGAATCTTGGTGACAAGGAGAATGACTTGATTAAACCACACTGAAGTTCACATTTCAAGATTGATTCAGTTATCTATGCCAATAAATGTAAATTATTAAAGCCAAAAATTGTTTCTTACGTGCAGAGAAAAATCTATACAAAAAGGAAAATGAGTAAATGGATCAAGACCTGCTCAGTCTCACGTTTAGTAAAAAACACAAGTAACTCAAAGTAAACAATAAAATTTGTTTTTGAGAGCCCTTGCCTCCAGCATGCACCTTAATCCACAACATGGGTATTTGCCCTGACCTGAGATCAAACCTTCCACTTTTTTTTAAATTTTGTTTTATTGCTTAAAGTATTACAGTGTTAGATAAGCTTCCCCTTTTTCCCTTGACCTTCCCCTCTCCTCCCCTCCCCGCAGTGTCTTGTGTCCATTGATTATGCTTATATGCATGCATACAAGTCCTTCAGTTGATCTCTTACCCGCCCCAACCCTCCCCAGCCTTCCCGCTGTAGTTTGATAGTCTGTTTGATGCTGCTGTGCCTCTGTATCTATTTTTGTTCTTCAGTTTATAATGTTCTTTACTATCCATAAATGAGAGAGATCATGTGGTATTTTTCTTTCATTGACTGGCTTATTTGCTAATTGAAAGAACCTGCCACTTTTTAATTTACACAACGACACTCCAACCAACTGAGCCACTCCAGCCCAGGTGAAAACATCTTTATCTCATTAAAATTATGATTTTACTAAAATTATCTTTTTCTTACCTTTATTATTTTTAGCTTCTTGTATTGAGCAAGACTTTCCCCATGTGAATTTACCATGGAAAATATTGGAATTTTCCTGTGGATCTTTTTTTTTTAATTGTCAACACTATTACAGAGGTCCACCATTGTTCCCCTCAGCTCACCTCCACCAAGCCCAGGCCCCATTCACCACATAGTTGTCTGTGCCCATGGGCTATGCATATATGAACGTATGTCTTCTGGTAATTTCTTCCCCCTTCCCTTTGGAGATCTGTCAGTCTGTTCCATGCATCCATGCCTCTGATCCTATTTTGTTTGCGGGTTTATTTTGCTCATTATATTCCACATATAAGTGAGATTATAAGGTGTTTGTCTTTTTCTGACAGGCTTATTTCACTTAGCATAATATAATCTCTAAATCCATCCATGCTACTGAAAGGGGTAAGAGTTCCTTCTTTTTTACAGCTATGTAGTATAGCATTCCATTGTGTAAATGTACCACATCTTTTTATCCACTTGTCTACTTATGGGCATGTGGGCTGTTTCCAGATCTTGGCTATTATAAATAATGATGCCGTGAGCATAAGGTTGCAAACATTCTTTCTGTTGGGTGTTTTGGGATATTCCAAAAATTTATATGGAACTATAAAAGACCCCAAAAGCCTCAGAAATCTTGAGAAAGAAGAACAAAATTGGAGGGATCACAATGCTGGATATCAAACTACACTACAAAACCATTGTAATCAAAACAGCATGGTTCTGGCACAAGAACAGGTATATAGGTCAATGGAACAGAACAAAGAGCCCAGAAATCTACTCAAGAGCATAGAATGGAATAAAAACTGTCTCTTAAAAAATGATGTTGAGAAAATTGGACAGGCACATGCAAAAATAAATGAAATTAGATCACCAATTAATACCATATAGAAGAATAAACTCAAAATGGATAAAACACTTAAATGTAAGTTGTGAAACTATAAATATTCTAGAAGAAAACAAAGGCAGTGAACCCAGCATATGTGGCTCAGCTTATTGGAGCATTGTACCATATACCAAAAGTTTGTGGGTTTAATTCCCAGTCAGGGTACATGGCCAGGTTGTGAGTTCAGTCCCCATTTGGAGCAAGTATAATCTCTCTCTCTCTCTCTCTCTCTCTCTCTCTCTCTCTCTCTCTCCTTTTTCTCTTTTTCTTCATATCTATTTTTTTTTAATTTAAATAAGTTAATTTCCTAAATATATAAAGATTTTAAACAACTCAACACCAGGAAAATAAACAATTCAATTTTTAAAAAGGGCAAAGAATAAACATTTCTCCAAAGAAGACATACAAATGTCAAATAGATGTGTAAAAAAATGCTCAACATCAGTAATCATCAGAGAGATGCAAAATAGAACTACAATTAGGTATCACCTCATACCCGTCAGAATGGCTACCTGCAATCATCAACAAACAAGTGCTGGCAAGGTTGTTGAGAAAGGGGAACCCCATTACACTGCTTGTGGGAATGCCACTGTGGTAAAATTTCCCCCAAAAAATCAAAACAGAACTACCATTTGTAACAGCCACCCCACTTCTGGAAATACATCCTAAGAATTCTTGTGACTCTTAAAAGTTTATTATTTGAGCAATAGGGAGTTGCAGTATTCAATGAAGAATTAAGAAATATAGCTTAGCAATTTACTACCTTTAAGGAGATGGAGGCCGGTCAAAAAGCTTGGATACTTTAGGGTTATGATCTCATATGAAGCTTTAATTCTTATGTCAGTTATTCATCACATCCATTTACTTGAACAAATGCTTTGGTAACAATCTCAGCAACTTAATCTGATGATTCACTTGAAGGAATTTTCCTTCACTCTCCACTAACCACCTAACATGAACTATTCCTCTGGGAATCTGCACTCTCAGCATTTTCTTTCACCACTCTATAGAGTGTATTACGGAGGTGTAAGCAACACCCAGAGGGCTCATAAAAGCCATTATTATTAGCTTTAGACAATCCCATGAGGTCTACAGCAGCTTTTACCCTCTCTCATTTTATCTTTGCACAGAGTAGGACTATCTAATCTAATAAAAGAGTAATATTGAAATTGACCATTTCTATGGGACGTCTAAGCCACGCCCACCAGCCAATCAGAGCGCCTGTATGCAAATTAACCCAGCCAAGATGGAGGCCGGCAGTCACAGAGCTGGAGTAAACAGAGGCTTCCGTTGCACCAGAAGTAAACTGTCTGCCAGCCGGCTGGGCTTCTCCAGGCTCCAAGCAACATACTTGTAATATTGTCTCAATTATAGAAGCCTCAGAGCTGAAGCAAATAGAGGCTTCGTTACCTGCCTAGGCCTTGGCTTAAAGGAACAGTATCAATGATAGAAGATAAATAAACCCCAGAAACCTGCTTCCAGCCAGCCTTGCTGGGACATTGGGTCAATGGAGGCTGTGGGCAGCCTGAAAGCCTGAAAACACAGCTCAACCACACACCCAGGCTGGCCAGGTGCCCCAGTAGAGACCCTGAAGGGACTGTGGGCACTTGAAAATGCCCCTCAGGTCCTCACCCAGGCTGCCCAGGCACCCCAGTAGGGACTCAAAACCTGAAGGGCCTATGGGCAGCCTGAAAGCCTGAAAACGGCCCTCAGTCCTGCACCCAGGCTGGCCACACCCCAGTGGGGTGAGGGTCCACACTGGGGGGCTGGGCCAGCCTGCAAACAGCCATCAGCCCCTTATCCAGTCTGACTAGGCAGGCCAGCAGGTGGACATCCCCAGAGGGGTCCCAGACTGTGAGAGGGCACAGGCTGGGCTGAGGGACCTCCCAAGTGCACAAATTTTTGTGCACCAGCCCCTAGTATTAGGATAAAGATGGACAAGCAGGAAGTAGCATTATTAATAATAAACAAAGCATAGATGTGGAGATAGCCTTGAATTTCATAGAGTTTTAATAAGCTACATGTATTGTGGAAATTAAGAATCTTTTCCAACAAACTTACAGTAAGAAATTTAGAATTAACAAGACTTTTATTATTATTCTTAAAACTAGTTTTTCAATATTGACTTAAAGCCTTTTCAATATTAATTATGTCTCATCCATGTTACTCGGTACAAAATAATTTATGTGGAATGCAACAATTTATACATGTTCTAGAGGCCTGGTGTGTGAAATTTGGGCACTTGGCAGAGGGTCCCTCAGGCTGGCAAGGGTCCCTCACACAGCCCCTGGATGGATTGCTCCAAAGAGATAGACTCCACCCACCAGGCCAGGCTTCCATGATAGATCACTCCCGAAGTGGGAGGCCCCACCCACCTGCCACAGTCCGGCGGTCAGTGCCCTGGGCCTCCCTCTTTGGTGCTATCCTGGAGCTTCCTGATTGCGATCACCCCATCAGCCAGTGGCCGGGGCCTTTCTTTGAATGGCGATCATGGGGCAATGGCCAGGCCCCTGACCAAACGCATTGCACCCGCCTTGGCTTGCCTGGAGCCAGTGGGCGTCATAGCGTGGTCGTCTGGAAAGTTGTCTGGACAGTCGTTCTGCTGTTTGGCCATTCAGTTGATTTGCATATTAGACTTTTATTATTATAGATTTATGCATACACATGTGAAATATATATTTTAAATAAAGGGCACAGTTTAGCATTGCTGGGGTTTTGTTAAATATTGAGAGGTATGTTTGTAAATGACAATGTCCACATGTATATAATGAAAATCATAAGGTTATCTACTCGTATACGATACCTTCGAGAATTTTGGGTGGTTCATAATCAGAAGATGCCCAGTGCTTGATTCAGTCCTGTCCATTAGATAAACTACTTACTGAAATACTTTATTGCATTCTGAATACAAGCATTTTAATATGACTAAATGATATGCTAGAGACCTGAAAAGTCAATACTAAAATTTCTCATTTTTGTTTTTGCTTTCTGACTCATTACTTTTACTTTTTTTATTTTATTGATTTTTTTACAGAGAGGAAGGGAGAGGAATAGAGAGTTAGAAACACTGATGAGAGGAAATATCGACCAGATGCTTCCTGCACACTCTCCACTGGAGATGTCCCCACAACCAAGGTACATACCCTTGACCGGATTCGAACCTGAGTTCGCAGGCTGACGCTCTATCCATTGAGCCAAACCAGTTAGGGCTACTTTAACTTTTTGATCTCAGCCACTACAATGTTCTGTGAATTATGTCTGAGAATTCTGAGGTGATGTCCTATATATACTCAGTGAGCTCAGTGTTAGCGCCACACTGCCAGATACTGCTCTTACTCTATGCTACCATTGATTCACACTCTGTTCCACAGGGCACCAGGAGACACTGAGGGCGTTCCCCTGCTTCACCAATAGAGCTGGGACTATCAGGGAAGGCTCCACCCCCTTTGTCATCCTTCTACCTCAATGCCAGGCTCAATTGTTCTCAGAAATTCTCTTCTAGTGACTTGACGCTGTGAAATTTTGCACTAATTTTCAGAGAATCAGAATAAACATATATCTTTGATTATGGTTCATATGATATTAGAAAAGCACACTACAATGCTGCTTAGGTATCAAGGAATCACAGAATTCATAGTAATTGCACTTCCAGTCCTTTTCTCTCTAAGATATAGGCATGGATTTAGAAGACTGTAGACAAAGACAAGTGAAAGTCATCATGTTTTATTAAGACCTAATACCCTAGTCTTTTCATTAGATCAACTTCATTTTGTTTAGCTCATTCGGTTAAAATTAGTGACTACCATCTGAACCCTCAGATTCCCACAAAATAGAGTTCTATTCATGGAGTCCACTTCGTCCCTCACTTGTGTTCAAAATTCCCCATAACTCAACAGTGTACAATTTAGAATTATAGCTCACATTACACACATTCACATTTTCGCTAATCATTCTTACCTGTAGTCTACTTGAGTAGCAGTAACTGAATCACTCATAAAAATTAGGTTTGAAAATTCATAAACACTTTCAAATTCATCAAAATTATTTTCAACTACAAACTCCTCTCAATGCCATAAACATTTCAGTGCAATTTAGAGTTAATGCCATCCTGATTTGACCACCTCTATGTGCATTCATTTGAGAGGCATTTCTTTTCCCATCCAAGTCTAATCCCTGCCATTATGAGTAAAATGCATTGCCAATCTCTTTCTCAACAGTTCTGCTTTATATCCTCTCTCCTTTTTACCAGATTATTTCCTTCCAAATATGCTCATATCCATACTTCTCATTTTCTAACTTAGGAAGAAGCCAAAGAGTCAACCACAACCCTATGGCATACTCAAGCTACCAACCTCTCTCCATTCTTTCTTTCTCAACCAAAGTCCAAAATATTTATGACTTGGTACTTATAGTTCCTTATTCTTCAGCACTTTGAAATCTAGTTTCTGCCTTCTAATCCTCAAACCAAGTTGACTCCACAAGAACAAAGCAACCAGAATAAAAAATCAAATCTCACCCTTCTTTGACTGTTGAATCAATCTATTGTTTGAATCCGGTGGAAAGGCTGGGGACAAGCGTCTGTTAATGATTCAGTCCCTGTCAACACTGGGGACACTTTTCATTTTACTTCCTAGTGCAAATGAAAATTTTCAACCCAAGTGTTCTTGCCAATATCAGACCCATTTAGTTGGAATTATTCCAAACTGATGGTGCCGGCAGAAATGATAGATTTAGATGGCCATAGTTGTAACAAATTCCTGTTCTCATGACCACAGTTAATTAGTTAGGATTGGAACATAATTGTTACTTAAAAATAATTGATCATATTCTGTTTCCAGGAAATGTGCAGTGAAGACCTTGAGAGTCAGACCGTTAGATGCTGTACCAGTCAGATCTTATAGAATAAGGGCAGGAACCAGCATCATGGCGAGATGTGCTCTGAACAAGCTGTCTTCAGCAAAAAGGCATCCTCTCAGACTGAGGAGACGGAAACAGGAATGCTCATGGAAAATTAGTTCAGAATCCATAAGCCTTCAGACTCAGAGTAGCTGCCTGATAATGTCCCACTTCTGAATAAGCCCATTTTTAACTTCTGTAAAATTTCTAACTTAAAAAAATTATGCTTTTTAACTTGAGCAAGATTGAATGGTATTCTCTTATTTCCAAAAGATGCATGACTAAGACAATTCCAGTAAAAATAACAAATCATTTATTAAAGATAATGGGCTAGAAAAATTCAAACAGAAAAAAAATATTCAAAAAAAAGTGTGTATGTTTTTCCGAAAAATACATCCTGAAAAATACATTTTCCAAATGAATACATTTTAATTAATTATATGCTAAATTTACTCAATTCTTATAACCTTGACAAGAGCCTGGACACAGTTTTTAAAATATGCATTTAGTTAAGTGTTTATTCCTATAAGGTCTCTCTACAGATTATCAATAAAATTGTGAACCAACATCTGCTAAAAAGGCTTATTGATTAACAGGTGACATCAACTTAAAAGAAGGACAGTAGCATCCACTTTTAAGTGATTAGCACAGGTTATATAGGGTTTTTATTCCTACTTTTTATGCCTCCTATGTTTCATTTTGACTATGAAATTACTAGGGAAAGAGACTATATAAAGCATGTCTTTTAAGTACTTCTGAAACATCTGGAAGGAAACTAAGTGTAACTTACTATAAATCCTTTATTTATTTACCTATGGAAGAATACATTTACATTTTTTGGATGAACTATAGTATATCTATTTGCAGCAGAAGGTAATAAGGACTTAGGAGTTTATCAGCTATTTACAAAATGCAGAATTAAAACTAATTCAGTTTCACTGAATATAACTGTGTATAATGTGTACCATACAAGTAGAGAAAGTCTCATCTATATAGTCCATAATATAAATGTTCCTCCTCCTTTAACTGTGCTTCACTATTCTTGACAATTATGCTAAACCCATCAGACTCAAGGAAATATTTTAGTGCTTCCAGAATATAAACTCCAGAAGGGCAGGACTTTCATCCTTTTAGTTCACTGCAGATGTACAACACCAATACTATGTCTAGGAGATAGTAGGTACTCAATAAATATTAATTGTATGAAAATATTGAAAACTAATGGCATTGGAATAATTTGTATCTATAATAATAAAAGCATAATATGCTAATTAGACCAGACAGCCAAACGACCTTCCAGACCACCTTCAGGCCGGGGCTGTGAGGGTCAAGCCCCTTGCATGGATTTTTGTGCATCAGGCCTCTTTTTATGAACATTCATAAAATAAATAAAAAAACAGAATCCTGAGTTTCCTTCAAGTTTACTAAATCACTATATCAAGAATTGGGCATAAATTTAATTGATCATTATAAACATCACATTTTTGTAATCATCATTGTTGATTCACATCTAGTCACAAGACTAACCTGGAATACTAAATTCAGAATATTTACAGGGGAAATACCAATTTGACACTCTTAAACTAACTCAAATAGCTTTCTGATAAGTTCATAGCCAGTAACACATAGGGAAAAACCTTGTGTGGCAAAGAAAAATAAGATAAGAATTTTTAGATTATTTTATCAGGACTACACAATGGTAAATAAAAATTTAATTAGAACTTTGAAAGTTAAATAAAACAAAGTTTACTTTGAGCTCTTTTTTGTCTTATTTATTCATTTTAGATACAAAATAATTAGCCATTTAACTGCAATAAACAGTAATATTTCAAGAAAAACATTTTACTTTGAGCCTTTAATTAGTTTTGTTGTTATAAATACACCAAGATTGTTTAACTAGCACACACAGGGAATAGAAATTATAAAATATGAAAATAATGGTTTACTGCTTAAAACTGTATAAATTTTGTAAGACATCAATATATGGTTTCATAATATCTTCATTGTAATAATTAGTATTTATCAAACCATTTTCTTGTGTCTGGATAATTTATATATGATAGTTTTTAATAAATGCTAGATGATCATGTTTGTTATTTATATAAGGAATTAGTTATATCCCTGCTAAAGTTCATGCAAAAATCAATGTGGAAGGAAGGAAAAACAAACTAGTCAAACCATTAATTGTGTTTCCTAGTCTAATCATTTGTTTGTTTTAGCTAAATTTTTCTGGCTTTATTGCAATCATTAGTATTTTACAGTGAATAATCTTGTGTTAAAAATTCCTAATTAGATTCAGATCTCTTTTTAAGTTGTTGCAGTATGAAACCTGAAGTCCCGCCAATATGGGTGGATATAGTGATACTTATAATCAAGTCACAGGGTCTAACTTAAGCTAAGAAATTATTTTCTGCAATAGTAGCACCATGAATAGAGTTCATCATTTTGCTGATGGCTCTTCCCTCTGCAGACATTAGCCATCTTGAAGCAAGAACAGGTTGTAAATCAAGTAATGCTTCCATTAATCATAATGGGAGTTATAAGCACATCAGGAGAATGAATACCCTTAGGTATTTAAAATGAGTTTCAGTTAACTCTGTTGATGTAGCTTGGTAAAGTATTTTCACATTTTTAAAGAACTGTCCCTTTTGGCAAGATTAAATAAGAAAACATCAGATGAGCATGACTTCGCCAAGCCTGTGATTTTTAAACGTTCCTGAAGACTTCTGGAAACATGTGAAGCAACATCTGTAAAATATCCCAAGAGGCTGGGAGGGGGATCCAGACTGCCTACATCACAGGTAACTTAGACACTCAGCAGAACACAACCTCTGCCAGCCACTTGCTGTATCTCCACTTGCTCTTTGCAAGTCAAGTAGTTCCTCACCCAATGCAAAGAGGGCAACATTGCCTTCCTGCCAGTTTTATATAAATACTATGAGTTGAGTGGTCTGACTTCTTTCTTCCTCCCTTCCTTCCTTCCCTTTTTTTTTTTTTGTAACCAAGACATACTAAGATTCATCCAGTAAATGCAAATAGCTTCCTGATTTAGGGTGTTGCTACCTTTATAAAGAAAATATAGAAATTATTGGAAAATTCTATGTAGCAAATGTTCATACAAAGATTTTTCTTTTAAGAAAGAAGAAGAAGCATCCCAACACAATTCTTTAAAATTCTTTATACCCATAATGTTGTTTGGGTTTCTCTAAAATCAATTAAGGATTAAAGATTTTATCATATAAATGCAGAAGTACTTCTTTACCAAAATGTCTTTATACTGATGTAATTGGAACATTAATCTAATTGGATCCATAATACTGACTGACATAAGAATAATCAAAATGAAGGCTAAGGTGTAAGAGACCACATGGGATAAATAAGTGGGTGTGGGAGGCATCATAATAAAAATTGAAATTAACCGGTATATTAGGGCCAGAGAGTGAAAAAGACAGAAATGGACTAAATCACACAAAGAGTTTTTTCTAAAGTTCCATATAAATAATAATGTTAGAAAAAGTTAAGAACTAGAGGTCTAGAAGGTACTATTTCTTATGGATGAAGTGTGGGAACTAGAGATAAAAGGTAGGAATATATGGGTATGAATATATGAGTCTCTGAATGGGGACATTTTGCTGTGGGTAGTAATATTTAAATATTTATATGAATCTCAGCAAAAGGAGATACACTGGCCCTAACCGGTTTGGCTCAGTTGATAAAGTGTCAGCCTGCAGACTCAAGGATCCCAGGTTCAATTCCGGTCAAGGGCATGTACCTTGGTTGCGGGCACATCCCCAGTGGGGAGTGTGCAGGAGGCAGCTGATCGATGTTTCTCTCTCATTGATGTTTCCAACTCTCTAACCTCCTACCTTCCTCTCTGTGAAAAATCAATAAAATATATTTTTTTTTAAAAAGAGATACACTGTAAGATTTATAATTTTGAAAGCAACACCACAAGTGTAAGTAGGTAGAAAAATATGAAGTTAATGGCTATAAACTGAGAAGATTTCATGAGGTTGTATAACTGGTTAGAAAAGAGGCAGAGAATTTTGAAAAATGCATTCAAAAGTAAGATAATATGAGTCCCAAAGTATAATAAGAATGGATGTGTAAGACGTCAGTTAGACCGAGAAAAGCATTTAGGCACCATTTCCCTGATGACAGTAATCCAATATGCTATGGGTTAAAAGTATAATCTAAAAATATTTCATCACTGAAAAATGCACTGGAAGCCAACAGAAGAAAATTATTCGATATTAAAGTGTATCTAATGTGGCGAGCACTCTGCCAGGCTCTAAGGATGAAGCACCAGACGAGGCCCCTGCTTTCACGGAACTAGATTGTAATGCAGGAGAAAGATTATATGAGTAAGCGTAACTCAGGAATGTCAAACACGCACCTGAAATGTTCTTCATGCAGACAGAGGCATATCTCCCTTTCTCAGCGTCTTTGTGTTGTGGCTCAAATCTCATCTTCTCAATGAAGCTTTTCTTGAACATCTATTTAAAACTACCACACCTGCCCATCATTTTTCTTGCTTGATTTACCCTATATAATCTTATCACTGCTTACCTATAATTGATCGATTTGTTTGTTCATTGCCTATCTCCTCCAAATAGAATGTACATTTTATGCAGCAAGTTATTTTTCTCTATTTTTATTTACTATTATATCCCCTGATGTCTAGAGGAGTCCTAAGCACTGGAGATACCTAATAAATATTTTTGAATTAATGAATAATGACACATTTTGAAGAAAATAAACTAAACTAATTGGGTAGAGATTAATGAGGTTTGAGGACTACTAGGTATGCTGCTTAATAATGCAAATTCTTTCCATAGATGGGGTTACACATATATGTGCGATTTGATATGTATGCTGTTTTGTTGTATTGACAACAACCTTCAAAATTTCATGTCAAATTTGCTGAAGGTGTTAACATCATAGATATTTTTACACTTAAAAATGTCGAATTTCATGCCAAAAAAAAGAGAGCATTTGTTGGAAGTTATAATTTATTACTTTATTTTGAAGAAAAGTCCAGCTGAATACTTCGGAGGCTTATGGTGAACATGCTCCATCTCAAGATACTTGTGAATGCTGGTTAAAATGCTTTAAAAGTGATGATTTCTAGGTGAAAGACAAAGAACATCCAGGTCAACCAAAAAAATTTGAAGACCAAAAATTTACAAGCAATATTGGAGGAAGATGCTTGTCAAACTCAAAACCAACTTACAGAAAGATTAAACGTTGCTCAGCAAACAATTTCCAATCATTACAAGCAATGGGAAAGATTTTAAAGGAAGGAAAATGGGTGCCACATCAACTGAACGAAAGACAAACGGAAAACTGAAAAGTCATCAGTAAAATGTTGCTTCAATGGCATGAAAGAAAGTCTTTTTTGCATCAAATTGTGTCTGGCAATGAAAAGTGGATTTATTCTGAGAATCCCAAATGCACAAAATCATGGGTTGATCCAGGTCAACCATCAACATCAACTGCAAGGCCAAATCGCTTCGGAAAGAAGACAATACTCTGCATTTGGTGGGATCAGGAAGATGTGGTGTATTATGAGCTTATAAAACCAGGTGAAACCATTAATACTGATCGCTACCAACAACAAACAATCCATATGAACCACGCTTTGATTGTGAAACAACCAGAATGTGCCACAAGATATTATTAACCGGTACACCTGGTATGTTACATAGTGTGGTCAAGACAGCCATGTAAGTATATGATAAGAAAGAGCCTGCCAGCTAAAGATACAAGATTGGGGGGGGGGGCACAATTTCAAAAAGGAAACAGAAAGTTCATAAGTCAAAAGGTTGTTGTGAAGTAAAGAAGTGAGGAGGATGGCAGGGGGCAGGCATGGTGGTGAGAAGTGGAAAGAAGATGTAATCATAAGATAGGCAAAACTAGATTAGGTATTGCCTTGTAAACCACAAAAGAGTATTTGAATAATATTTTAGAAACAATTGGCTAATGTTAGAATTTTTTAAACACACCCTGGCTATTATCTGAACTATCATGTGGAGAGCTCCACTGAGGTGGTAGACACATAAGGAACCTCCAAGAAGTCTTTGCAGTGGTGCACAAGTTAGTAGGTTAGGGCAGTGCAGTCCCATGGGGAAGAGTCAGGAATCCTTCTGCAATCCTTATCAAGCTCACAGGCTTGATGATATCAGGCCACTTATGTAACCACTGTAAACCTTATTTTTCTTATCCATATAATGGGAATAATGAATTCCTTAACTTCAAGGCTTGAATAATTGGGTGAATGGATCATGGTCAAATATTTTTAGGTTAAAAAATAAGTTAAACCTCATGATTTTTGCATGGATTGATTCTCCAGATGTACAGGTATGTGTCCCTTATTAGAAACATACGGAAGAATAGCCACTAGATATAAATAAAAAACACAACGTTCATTCCCTACTGAAATAGACCATTCAGAGCACTTAAAATGAGGACATGGGGGTCTGAAAAACACCTGCAGATGAAAATACCTCAGAGAGACTCAGGAACAAAGCACATCAAAAGCACAAACTCTATCCTGGCTTC
>PVJC01043470.1:0-14523 GCA_004026665.1 Murina feae
CTCCTTGATCATTATCCCGAGGAGCTGAAAACTTACTCTGCACCAAGCCCTGCCTACGGACCTTTAGGGCGGCTTCACTCCCAATCACCAAAACTCAGGCGCAAGCAGGGTGTCCCTCCCTGCTTCATTCGTAGGAGAATGAACGAGCTGTGGTACCTACAGACCATGGAATCCCATGAGCCACGGAGTCATGAAAAGACATGGAGGGCATGTAAAAGCTTATGACTAAGTGAAAGAAGCCGGCCTGAAAACACTATACACACACCGCATGATTCCAACTCTATGACCTTCTGGAAAAGGCAAAACCATGGAGACAGCAAGACAGCCAGTGGCTGCCAGAGGCTAGGGGTTGGGGGGAGGGATGAACAAACAGGCAGAGCAGAGAGGGCTTGCACGGCAGTGAGAACACCTGTCTGAGACGCAGCGGCAGGCGCGTGTCCTTATGAAGTCGTCCCAACCCACAGAATGGACGACACCAAGAGCAAACCCTCACGTGGACCACGGACTCTGGACGATAATGATGCGTCCAGTAGGGCCGTCAACGGCAGTAAATGCTGCGCTCTGGTGGAGGGTGTTGATAACCAGGGAGGCCGTGCATGGGTAGGAGCGGCGGGCGGATGGGACGTGCTCGTGCGTTTCTCTAAATGTTGCTGTGAGCCAAGACTACGCCTAAAGAGGTCTGTTCAAGGTATATTTAACAGTAAATATAAAAACATATTTCACAATGTATCTTACTGCCCGGAGATGAGACTGCGTACAATTTTGATTTAATTATCCTTGGCCTTGGGCATGGCTCATTTTTTCTTCAGTAATCGAGTCTCATGTGGTGGTTTTTTTTTAAGTGGTGGTTGTTTTTTAAAGGCAAATTGCTTCTCAAGGGGAGAAGCAAAGTGAGTCTGGAGCAGGGGTACCTGGCCACGTGCCCAAGCCGCCTCCCTCAACAGAGGTCCCTTCGTAACAGGACTCAACATTTTAGAGTCGCGCAGCCGTGTG
This sequence comes from Murina feae, assembly GCA_004026665.1. Lineage (NCBI taxonomy): Eukaryota > Metazoa > Chordata > Mammalia > Chiroptera > Vespertilionidae > Murina > Murina feae. The sequence continues at coordinate 994 of PVJC01043470.1, forward strand.
AGAAACAAGCCTGGTCACCTCTGTCGGAGCCGGGCAGCTGGATCCCCACGTCCCGGAGGAGCCCCTCGGTGTCCTCCAGCCAGGACTGCGACAGGCGCACGATGTCCAGCGCCGCCTTCTGGAGCCCGGACACAGGTGGGCTCACCTGCAGGCACTGGAGGAGCTCCGCCTCCTTCTTCAGGTCGGTGCTGCAGCAAGACGTCTTCATGCACGCCTGCAGAGAGAGGATGGTGAGGGCCCGCCTATAGAGGGAGGATGGTGAGGGCCCGCCTATAGAGGGAGGATGGTGAGGGCCCGCCTATAGAGGGAGGATGGTGAGGGCCCGCCTATGGAGAGAGGATGGTGAGGGGCCTGCCTGCAGAGGGAGGATGGTGAGGGGCCTGCCTGCAGAGGGAGGATGGTGAGGGGCCCAGAAACCCCCGACACCACCTGTGAAGAACGTTCTTGACTTTGCCACAAAGCAGCAGGGCCCCAGGTCAGCGCCCGGGAATGGCCCCATCCAGTTTTATTTGCTTAATTTTTTCGGGGGTGGGGTGGGGGCATGGGAGGTGGAGGAGTTGGGGGTGGGGTGAGGGATGTAAGGGGGGGGCATTATTTTGTTTGCACTCTAACCTGCAGTTTGGTGGCCAAAGAGACCCCACTTGGGTCTATTCAAATTCAAAGCCAATTGCCAAGGACAATAGGCTGAGATGAGAAGTGAATTCGCTATTTTTATTCGTCACAATTCCTCGGAGATCAACACAGGAGCGGGTCAGAAAGTGCGGTTGTCTGATTTGAAAGAGCTGACACGCTAACATTTGCACAAACTCCCCAAATAGTAGCAGCTGATTTCCAGAGACACAGAGGCAGTTGCCTACTCCCTGTGGCGGCCCCAAGGGCTGGGCCAGACCCTGTGGGCCCGCCCCCTCCACAGGCTAAGGCAGGGGCTGGAGAAGCCATTTGGTGTGTGGCCCTCCCAAGGCAATAGGGGTGAGTGAATTGTTTGAGCAAACATAGCAGGCTGGTTTTTCAGCTGGTGGTTTTGGACAGCTCAGGAATGATGTCACAGTATCCTAGTGGCCCTGGGTAGAGTGCCATGCCTCTCTTCCTGGGCCCCCCAGTCTGCCCGCGGGCATTCTCTGAGGTCCTCTGCCCTCTGCTCTCAGACGCGTTTCTCCCAGGAGAGGAAAGGTGGGCACAGCAGCAGGGCACGCTGCCCGACCTGCTCCCCGCCCCCCCCCCCCCCGAAGGGCGGGCAGGCTCCCTTCGCCAGCGGCACGGGTTCCGACAGAGGGGACGCTGTGGGAAACGGGGGCCACCTGGCAGCTGTCCAGCGACGCCCGCAGCCTCTCGATGCTGTCTGCGAGCACCTCCTGCTTGGAGTGGCTGAGCTGGCTCTCCTGCTGCAGACTCCACTTCTTCTGCTGGAAGCTGACATTGTCCTCCGTGACCTGGATGATCTTCTCTATGACCTGGTGACAAAAAAAAGAAAAAAAGATTTAAAACACAGGGTGGCCCCGGGAGGAGGGAGCTGGGAGCTGCAGGTGGGGAGGGCTGTTCCCAGGCCTGGGCGATGGCTCTGTCACCAGGACGCGTTTCCTGGGGTCCGAGATGGTTTTGAAGATCCCGAGGCCTGTATTGTTGCCATTCATTTGTTCTAGGTTTCTCTGCCGTTTGAGAGCGACTAATACCACAGCCTGATGCCGAGGGTCTGCTTGTTCTGAGGCCGAGAGCCTTGTGCATTACCCGCAGGCCCACACAGAGCTCGGGGGAGAGTCTCCGGGAACTAGCAAGGCCCCTGGCCAGCCGCGCCTCCATCCGCGCCTCTCACTCTTCGGGAGGCACAGGCGGGGATGGGGCGTGTTGTCTGAGTGAGGCAGCCCTTTCTCACGGTGCTAAGGGTGCTAACGAGGGTGCTAACCGCCGTCACCCCTGAGCGATTTGGTGTGATGTTCACAGAAGCATTTCAAGGGGGTTTCCCTGGCTTTTACTTGGAAAGCCAGGCAATCCCATGAAATCTAAACACGTCTCTATGGTGTGGCAGCAGTGTGAGAAATGTGCGCCACCAACAAACCCCGGGAACATATGCTCCCAGCGTCTGCAGTCCCGCATCCTGGGAGAAGGCAGCGCGGAGGGCGGACGAACCTGTTGGTCGGTGACGGGCTTGTCCTGGAACGGCCTGGCTCGCCCGTAGGTGGCCCTGATGACCTGGCTCCTGAAATGCTCCAGCTGTGGCACAAAGCGAAGGCAACGGAGTCAGGGGAGGGGGGGCGGGGCGGCTGCAGCCGGCCAGCCTTGGGGGGCCAGGAGAAATCAGTGAGGAGGGCCTGAGCATGGTATTAAGATCACCACCGCTCACTGGAAGGGGCAGTGCCCACAGCAGGGAGGGAGCAGCCGGTTTTAGTTACTTCCTCGGGCTGCCTGCCTGACCCAGCCGATGCGCGCGGTCAGCACACGCAGGTCTCAAGCCCTCAGAAGAGCATAACTTGCTGCCAGTTATGCAGTGGGAAGCCTGGGGCCGGGAGCGCTCTGATTGCTAAGCTGGGCCCCAGACGGTGAAATAAATGTGGAGGCTGTCAGCCCCAGGAAACTCATCAGCAAGGATGCCTGGGGGACCGAGGAATTCACTCCTTCCTGCCGTTTCGCCTCGAAGACCTCGGATATTGTGTTCCTCTCTGTGTCCCCGGCGACTGGCACAGGGCCTGGCATAGGGTAGACACCCGGTGAACGCTCACTGAATGCCGTGAACAGACCCATCTGTCAAAGTCAGGGGCCTCTGCTCAGTCCAGCCCGCTCTCGAGGGCCTCCTTGGGGCTGGCGCTTGCCGATGACGGTTGATGAAACGGCAGTTACGTGAAATCAGGGCTTACGGAACTGCAGGTGCAAGGGGCCCCAGGTCCCATGAGAAGGCAAGAGGCAGAGGAGCCCAAGTTCATCTGGAAATTTCCCAGCGTGGTGGCCCTTGGCCTGGGTGTTGGGCCGTGGAAGACGCTAAGACAGAGTCCTGAAGGGGCGGGGGGGGGCCACTGGGTCAGCCTGAAGGTCAATGGGCCCGAGACACAGGCGTGCTCTGCGCACCGTGGGGTTCCGGGAGCCAGGCCCTGGAGTGAGACTCTCCTGAGGACGTCCCTGCAGGCGGGCGGGCGGGGTGCCTGGGGCCTTCCGTGCCTCCTCTGGCTTCACAGCCAAGGGGAGGTCCCCCTTCGCCCCCGAGGAGGCGGCCATGCAGCGAGGCCCTGAGTGACGGCCCCACCACCAGCAGAGGACCCTGTAGCACTGCGCAGGGTGCAGGGACAGGCTCTCCTGGGCGATGGGCTCCGTCCTGGATCACTTGCCTGGGGGAGAGTGGATCTGACAAAGAGAGAGAGAGAGAGAGAGAGAGAGAGAGAGAGAGAGAGAGAGAGAGAGAGAGAGAGAGAGCGCGCGCGCGCGCAGGACGCAGAGACAGGGGCTGAGCTGGGAGAGTCCGGAAACAGAGAGGGGCTCCTCCTCGCTTGAGTCTAGACGGGAAGGAACCTCAGTGTCTCTCAGGGTCCTCTCCCAGGTGACTGCTTCCTAGAGTCATAACCAGGGCCCTGGCACCTGGGCAAATGGCACCGATGACGCCCTCGCAGAGGTGTGCCGGGCGTGCGGCTGCAGGGGCGGTGAGGGCAGCGCAGGGGCACAGGGAAGCCCTTTGCTTAAAGGGCCGGCCCTGCAGGAGAAGTGACCTGGGGTGACGGTGGTGACGTTTGTTGAAGGAGCTTTAAAATCTGCCCGGGAGTCAGCGTCGTCATGAACCGTGTACCTCTGACAAAGCCCGGCCACCCTGCGGTTCAGGCTCGGACGCTGCCCGAGGGGAGGGCGCTGGGGCCGGGCTGGGTGGGATGGAAGGACCCTTAGGATCGCGGTTCTTCACCTTTTTTGGGGGTTCACAGACCCTTCTGAGGACCCACGGAGCAGCATGCCGGACCCTTCCTCGCAGGAAAAATGCACAAACACGCGTGCACGCTAAACGCTCCGGGATGCCCTGGGGCCGTGGCTGCCAGGCGGGCTGCCCTCGGTGGGCCGCTTTCTGGAGGCTCAGAGCCCCTGTCCCATGGGCTCGATGAGCCTCATTTGCGTGTCCTGGCCCTCACCTTGTGCCACGGGTAAGGGGCGGGGCCGCGGGCCATCCAGGCCAGAACATGCACCCAGACCAGCCTGCTCACCACCCTCTCACATGAGCTCTCCTTTCTTAAGAAAAGTGGCACTTCCTTGCGGACGCCGATGGGACCTCTGCGGGGGGCCCACAGGAGGGAGGAGAGGGGTAAACGTCAGGACGAAAAATGTTAGGAAGAAAAGTACTGGCAACACTGTTGGGGGTCAAGAGGCTCAGACCCTTCCCAAGAGGGAACAACTGGTTAATGGGGGCGGCACTGAAGGGTGGCTGTGGCCGGGGTCTCAGGGGTGACAGCAGGGAACACCCCTCAGGATGTCCACGGCGAGGCAGGAGCCACAGGAAGCTGCTGCCCAGGAGGTCGGTGGGAGAAGCAAACTACAGCCGTCTTCCTCCTCGCTCTTCCCACCAGCCACCGGGGCGCGGACAACCCCTGGGGAACGGGGCCCTGGAGGGGCTCTGGAGCTCGCACGCCTACCTGACCTACTGCCCTTTCCAAATTGACTTTAATGAGGCTCTCTCTGCTCCCCATTTCTCGGAGCTGAAGCAATTTCCTTCTGGAATCCTCCTGAAGCTGCTCTTCAACCTGAAAGGGCGATGAAAGCAGGCACGCGCTGCTAATGTGGTCACCATGCGCTCTGGGAAATCCCTCCCGGAGGGCTAACGGCCCGGGGAGTCCCTGAGGGGGAGGGACGGCTGCAGGGGTCACGGGCGTGCCCCGGGGTAGACCCGGCTCCTAGGGGAAAGGGCCAAGCTCTGCATCCTGGGCTCACCTCTGTTTTTTCAACCGCAGACTCCAATCCCAGCTCAGCCCCTAACGAGCCCTAGGACCCTGAGAGAGTTACCTCCCTGCTCTGTGACTCCGTGTTCTCATCTGTCAAATGGGAATGATGATACTAGTACCGCCTCACAGAGGTATCGTGGGGACTCGCAGTGGTTAGCCTAGGGCAGTACTTCCTAAGAGGGCTCTGGAACCCACTCTGGGGGGCTTGCTAAGCAATGAATCACAGCCTGTGGGAGAAGGCGTTTACAGCAGCGAAGCGAGCAGATTTACTCCCCCCCCCCCCCTTTGGTTGACAGTCAACTGGAGGGGGACCTTGGGAGTGCTCGGTGCTGCCCTCTGCTGGCCATCACGGGACCCTGCAGGTGCTCAATTCATTTCGGAACATTAAACATTTTGGGGTGCTGAGCCCAGGGCTCCGGCACGATCAGGAAAGGAGGCAAACTCTCCTGAATAAGTGAGAGGGTTTTGAACTGAAAAGCTCCGCAGCTGTTTATTCGGGAGCTGAAGCGGGGGAGGGCTACGCAGATGTAATAAAAGAGGCAGAGGAGCCCCTAACAGCTTCTGTCTGAGCCGGGGGTCCATGTGGACTCGGAAAAGCCGTTCAACCTCCCTGGGCCTAGTTTCCTCCAGAAACAACCCTCCCGGGTCTAACGGTGCTCTGACTTCTATTTCAGCACTTTCCCTCCCACTACAAAGCCGACTCCGACCCCGGACCCTGCCCTTGTCCGTAGTCCCCACCATGTGAACAGCCTCACCTCCTGCCTCAAGCCTGGGGGTCACCTCCCGCTGGCCCCTCTCCATCCCTCACACCCACTGTGCTCCAAGCCGGCACTCCCGTCCCTCTCACGCCCCCCGCGTCTCCGCTCCTACCCCCGCTCCCACCCTGTGCAAGGCCCCACCAGGCTCCGAGAACCTCTGGCCGGTGCTAACCGGCCTCCTCGCCTCTGTTTTCATTTCCTTCCAGAATATTCTTCATGGTCCTGCGAGTTACGTGCCTGACGGGACGGCTTCATGCTTGTGCTGTCTAACACGGCAGTTGTGAGTCCTACCTGGCTAGAGCCCTGGAGATGTGCTGGTGTGACTGAGAAACTGAATTTTACATTTTCTTTCATTTGGTGAGTTTCAGTGTGAACGGTCCCCACGTGGCTGGTGGCTGTGCCGCCATCATTGGTGTCAGACAAACCTGGCTCCCAACCGTGGCTTTGCCGCTGACTGACTTTGGGCTACTTACTATGCCAGTCACTAGCAGCCTTGACTCCCTCACCCGTAAAGTGGGGAGAATAATTCCCAGGTCATGGAGTTGTTGTGAGGATGAAAAGAGACGAGCCCGGCCAGCATGGCTCAGTGGTTGGGCATCGACCTATGAACCAGGAGGTCACAGTTTGATGCCCAGTCGGGGCACATGCGCGGGTTGCGGGTTTGATCCCCAGTGGGGGCTGTGCAGGAGGCAGCTGATCAATGATTCTCTCTCGTCATTGATATTTCTATCTCTCGCTCCCTCTCCCTTCCTTCTTGAAATCAATAAATATATATTTTTAAAAAGATGAAATGTTTGGCGTAACACATGAGGAATTAGAGCTGCCATTTTCACCGTTATTACTGATTACAAACGTGACAGCATCCGTGTCCTGTGTAGGGCCTTCGGCAGCTCCTCACTGCCTTTGGGGCATGTAGCCCCCAGCGCAGAACAAATCGGGACACCAAGCCAAAGGCTCAGGAAGCCCTGTGAACTCCACACGAGGTAAAAAATAAATAAACCCACAGCCAGGTAAAGCGCCGCCAAACTGCTGGGAAGCAAAGGCAAAGAGCATCTTACAAGCAGCCCAAGAAAAACAAACAGACAAACTAACAGAGCTTTCAGGAAGGTACAGTGTGAGGCTTGACCACGACTTCAAAGCAGAAACACCAGGAACCAAAAGACACTAGAAAGACGTGCCTGATGCTACCTAGAAGGCGCTGAAAGAACACCATTGCCAGCGTGGGATTCAGCCCTCAATCAAAAACAAAGGTGAAGCATACGTTTTTCACACACACACAGACACACAGACACACACAGACACACAGACACACACACAGACACACAAACACACACAGACACACAGACACATAGACACAGACACACACAGAGACACACACAGAGACACACACAGACACACAAACACACACAGACACACAGACACATAGACACAGACACACACACAGACATACACAGAGACACACACAGACACACAGACACACACATACAGACACACAGACACACACAGACACACAGACACACCTCCCCGAAAGTATCTGCCATCAGCATCGTCAGACAAGGGCATAGTCATCAACGGACACTACATCAAGAATGCATAGTACAGCCTTTGGGACGAGCGCGGAGAGAGTAAGAAAACCCAATTAATATTGGATTTCGTTAAGTCCAGGGTAAATGCTATTGTCTTACTATTCTAAAAGTAAAATTAAAGAGTGAAACATTTCCAAGCCAACAGAGATAAAAATGGAATGATAGAAAACCATCAACTCGAACCCAGGGGAGGAAAAAAAAAAAAAAAAAAGGAACCCAGGCAAGGAGAGAAAAGGGAATATAGCACAGAAATACAGCTCAGCTGGCACGGAGCGAGAGGGCAGAGTTAAGCCCCAATCAATACACCAGCAATTGCACTTTCTATAAATGGGCCAACGGACAAAGACTGGGACTGGATTTTATAAAATGTCATGCTGTTTAGGAGGGCGAGAAAACACACTTAAAAACAAAGATAGACAGAAACATTATGAAGAAGACATGCTGCGGAAACCCGGACCAGCAGACAGGCCGCGGAGCTGACGGAGCTGCGTCAATGACAACGCAGACTTCCAGGGAGAGAGACCGCTAGACACGAGGACGGACGTTTCCATGACGATGCCAGGGTGCGCTCCTTTCTAATGAGAAGTATTACAATTCTAAAGTTGCATGCACCTGGTAACACGGCCGCAAAATACATGCAGCAAAAGTTAGCAATGTTAAAAGAAGAAGTACGCAAATCCACGGTCACGATGAGATTTTTAAAAAAACTTAGCTCTCTCAAAGACTGGTGGGTCAGCCTAACTGGTTTGGCTCAGTGGGTAGAGTGTCGGCCTGTGGACTGAAGGGTCCCCGGTTCGATCCCGGTCAAGGGCATGTACCTTGGTTGAGGGCACATCCCCAGTGGGGAGTGTGCAGGAGGCAGCTGATCGATGTTTCTCTCTCATCGATGTTTCTCTCTATTCCTCTTCCTTCCTCTCTGTAAAAAAATCAATAAAATTAAAAAAAAAAAAAAAAAAGACTGATGGGACATACACACACAGAACTGTCAGCAACAGCATTTCAGTTTGAACATCATTGGCAAACTTGGTTGAATGGACCGATTCTGGATAATTTCACAGTTAGGACCTGAAGGCAGCCTGGGGTAGTGGCTGCACACAGGAGCTCTGGAGCCAGACCGACCTGGATTCAAGTTCTGCCGCAGCTACCTTACCTGAGCGAACTTGGAAAACTTCCTTCGCCCCAGTGAGCCTCAGTTTTCCCAACTGCGAAGTGGGGTTAATACCAGGATAGACCACGCTGGGTCACTGTCAGGCGAGGGTGCGTGTGGGCCGCAGGTGCCCTGGCCGTACCTTGCTCTTTTCTCGAAGCGTCTTAGAGATCATGCTCTGGTCAGACGTACTCTTCTTCAACTCCTCCCTGAGCCTCCTCATTTCTCTCTCCATGTTTTGGATTTGCTGGAAGAGTTTCAACAAAAGTCAGCTTCCCTGCTGGCACGCTGGACCTGACTCCTGGCGGAAAGGGCTGGCTCTCCAGAACTCGTCTCACGGGGATCATTGAGGCAAAAACCTAACTGGGGATCAGCTAAGTTCTGGCCTGGGGGGAAAGCCTGCGTCCGTAGAGCAAAGTAGGCTTTTCACCAAGGGATACGTTGGAAACGGCTAGTTTCGTTGGAAAATCGGCTTGCAGCCGGGACGAAACAGCACACGATATCCGTCCGTCCATTAGGGTGTTTCCTCTTGGGGTGTACTTTTAGGATCAGCTGGAATAAGGGCAATTTGGAAGACACAGTGGGTACGGTTTGGAAGAACAAAACAATGGGGTTTCTTTCTCCCACTGGGGAGAGAGCAGGAGTGTTCCGACACGGGGAAGGGTGCGCCCCGCCCGCCTTGTGCTGAAGGTGCGGTGGGTCCCCCGAACTGAGACTGCGCCTGCTGATGCGGAAGAGCGCTTGCTCCCACGGGCCCGGGAAGGGAGCGCTTTCCTTTTCGCGGACCGTCCTCACGGCATCTTTAACTGCCGCCTTCTGCAGAGGCACGCGATGCCTTTTTGTTTTGTTTGTGTGAACTGGTGCCAAGTTACTTAAGGAAGAATTCTGGGCTGTGATAGTGACACAAGTGTCACTGGGATAAAAGTGTGACGGTGCCGCATAATAGTTTGGGCATCACAGGTCCAGGGGCAGGAGCCACAGTGGACTTTTGGAAGCATGTGGTGGCCACCTGGCCGGCTTCCATCCCTGTCCCCACCCCACATCCTCCCCCCCGCCCCCAGCCCAGCTCTAAGAGGAACCGGCGAGGGGGGTGGACCCAACACCCAGGGAATGCTGGGAGCGTGTTTCCAGGGTCTTCCCACCCATGTCCTCCTAGAGGCAGCACATCAAAGAGGGAGGAGAGGGCCTGAACCATAACCATCATAAAACCCCAGAGTTTGTGCTCTCGCCAAAGCCTGAAGTTCAACGCCTTTTGGTGGATGCCCAGGACTGAGGAGGTTCGACTCACGGATTTGCTGAGTTTCAACTCTTTCTCTTGGGCTTCCCGCTGCTCCTTCTGCGCGTCTTCCTTCTTCAGCGCCTCGTTGAGCACGGAGCACTGTGGGAGAAAGAAGGGCAACAGGCCATGTGGGTTGTCTGGGCGCCCCAGGTCCCCACGGGGGCCTCGCAAAGCGTGTGCTGCTGTCTGGCCCCATCACACCCCACACGCCCCGGGGCAAGGCCCATTTGCGTCCCGCGGGTGCACAGGATCTGAGGCAACTCCCAGGGCACCCTGCTCGTGAGGAAGTCAGTGTCTAAATTCTTTTCCAAGAGCCAGCAGGCTGCGCCACAGGAGAAACCAGGCTCAGCAGAGTCTGGGCACTTAGGGTGGAGGCAGGGGAATTTCCCCCTTGGTGACCCTCAGGGCACAGCTTTCAGGAGCATGTGGACGGGGTGGGGCTCACGAGTGAACTTGGTGGTGAACCTGGATGACTCTCAGTGCTTTACTCAGGCTGCATCTCAAAGACACAACTGCCCTGGTGTGTGTGTGTGTATGGGGCGGGGAGCAGGGGGTAAAGGAAGCAGCCTTTCCGGAGGGCAGTTCTGCAACAGGCAGTAAGAGCAGAAAGCATGTCCTCCTTTTGGCCCGGAAGTCCCTGCCTTAGCGACGGATCCTGAGGACAATGACTAGAGAAATCAGCGAATCTGTAGATTCAGGCATGTCTTGTCAGCATTGTTAGCAACATTAAAAAACAACCCCCCCCCCCCGAGTGTCCGACAACAAGAGACTGCTTTATTATACTGTATACACCCAGGAAGATGCACTGTACTTTTAAGACCAATGATAAGGGCTTTTATTTATTAACGTAGGGAAACAGTAAGCATTTAAGATTTTTAAATGTGCACGGCCTTAATTCACTGTGAGATGGGAACACATAATTCATTTACTTCTAGGTGATACTAGAAGAGTGTACATTCGAGTATTAATGCTGGGTTCTTAGGGTGGCATTTCCTTTCTTCTTTATGAAATTTTGCTTTCTGATGGCATCTACTTATTTTTCTAAAATCGACACTATGACAGACATACTTTAAACAACAATGCGCACCCCGATGCTCATGAGCGCGGCCCCCCTGGTGAGGAGCCCACGTGCTGGCCGGCACAGGCTGGAGCAGGAGCCTTCACCCCAAGGCCAAGGAGGAGGGGGAGTGGGGGTCAGGAAGTAGACAAGCCTGACAGGTGCTGTTTTTCCATATTTCTCTTACTTAGCATCAGTGTACACGCACCCTCCTCAGCACACACAGGCGCACATGTGTGTACACACACACACACACAACACAAAGCTGATCACAGGCGCCTAGCACATCAATGTGCTGGGAAGAAACAGAGGCAGGAGCTTGGCGGGGCGGCCGACTCGGGGCAGAGGCAGAGGACAGAGTTAAAACCAGCCTCCCAGAAACAACAGAGTTTGTTGTCCCCATTTCACAGATGGAGAAATGCAGGCCAGCTAAGTTGCAATGAAAGCAAGCTCTGGGGTTGGACCCTGGCAAGTCTGACCCCAAAGCCTGATCAGGCTCGGCCGTTCACCAGCTCCAAACTGGGCCCCGTGCTAAGCACCGGGGGTCCCCCGTCTGCCTTGTCTCTGGGACGTCAGGGTCACCTCCCGCCCGGCAGCTGCGCAGACATCGCCGGCTGATCAGGCAGCCGCTTTGAATCAGAGTTGCCTGCCGAGATGAAAGCTATGAGGTTTTACCTTGACACATTGAAACAGACAAATCGTGCAAACACCAAGAAACCTTACCCTGTCGGATGAGGATTTGAAGGCAAAGTGAGTCAACGGTCAGTTACGTCTACAAAGCTCTTACTGCGCCTACAGGCTCATCCCACCCGGAGGCTTCTCACCCACGCTGAAGTCCAAGGGCAGGAGCGAGGGTCACATGTCTGCATCCGGACCCTCGGACGTTCTGTGAAGGCGGCTGTGGACACGGGGGTGACCGGGGCAGGAGGAAGCCCGTGCGTGCGGCCCCCCTGGCTCGCGGAGGGAGCCTGAGCAGCTTTCCTGTTAAGCCTCGCAGCGGCAGGGCGCCCCGAATTCCTGTCTCGCCCCGAATTCATACCGCTCACGTTTAAAAATCTTAAATGCTTACTGTTTGCCCACGTTCATAGGCAAAAGCTTTCATCACTGGTCTTAAGTACGTAGTAGTATTTAAGCTACGTAGTATTTCCTGGGTGTACACAGTGCAGTACAGCGGTCTCCTGTCGCTGGACACTCAGGTGTTGCGTGTTGGGATTCGCAGGTGTTGGAAAACGGATGCTGGATTCGAAAATACCTTGTTTACTCGGGGTCACAGACATGCATTCTTATATAGGTGTGTGTTTACTGATTTCAGAGAGGAAGGGAGAGGGAGAGGGGGGTAGAAACAACAACGATGAGACTCAGCCCCCACCGGAGATCGAGCCTGCATCCCGGGCGCGTGCCCTGACCAGGAATCGAACCAGGACCTTCTGGTTCATAGGTCGATGCTCAACCACTGAGCTATGCGGACTCGGGTAAAAATAAAAACAGTGTGTTTCGAAAATCTGCAAGGAACTTGGCCCCCAGCTTCTAGTCCTCCCTGCAGCCACCCTCCCTCCGCCCTGGACACTGGCCTCATCTCACCAAGGGGTCAGAGGCGGCGGGACGTCTGGGCCCGAGGGAGCGAGAAGACCGGCCTCCTCTTTGCCTGGGAGCGCACTCACTTTGGAGCTGATGGCTTCCAGCTGGCGATCCTTCTCTTCGTTCTCGCTTTTTAGTTGGTTGACCTCCTGCTTCAGTTGTTGAACTTCCTCATCCTTGGCTATCACATCTTTTCGCAAAGAGGACACCATCCCTGTGTAAAAAGCAGACAAACCACGAAACACTCACCGAGGTCAAAGAGGCGACAGGATTTCCTGTTATCCCCACCCCTGAGAATGGGGCGGGGGCTGTTTGTTACTGCAGCACAACGCAGCCCCCTGCGGCTCAGTCTTGGGCGTGCACGCCGAACCTCTGGGGTCTTGTTGCCGTGCGGGGCCTCTGATTCAGGGGTCTGGGCTGGGGCCTGAGACTCGGGGCATGACCGATGCTGGTGGTCTCGGGGGGGCGGGGGGGACGACCAAACCAGGTGGTGCCTGAGAGAGGCCTGGAGCGTGGATGAGGTCTGATGAGCAGACGTTGGGGAGGAAGGCGAGGGCTCACGAGTTCATCTTTAAATTTCTGCTGCTCGGAGCAGTGCCTGGCCCCGTACAGGGTGCTCAGCAGATTCCTTAGGCTATTCCCAGTTAGAGGGGAGCGTAAGCTGAGGCCTGGCAGGGTGGCGTGGGGTAGGGGACGTGGGTGGGAGTGTGTGAAGAGTGAGGCCGAGGAAAAGCCAGCGGTCAGGCTGGCCCAGCACACAGATTCGCACAGAGACGGCGGCTCACACGTGGCTCAGCCTGTGCTGTGTGCGAAACTTGAACAACAACAGCCCCAAGGCGTGGCTCAGGGGTTGAGTGTCGACTTACGAACCAGGAGGTCACGGTTCCATTCCCCGTCAGGGCACAGGCCCAGGTTGTGGGTTCGATCCCCAGTGTGGGGTGTGCAGGAGGCAGCCCGTCAGTGATTCTCTCTCATCACTGATGTTCCTATCTCGCTCCCTTTGCCTTCTTCTCTGAGGTCAATGAAAATGTTAAAAGGAAGAATAACAGCCCCGCCCCAGACTCAACGCCCGCTTCCCTCCCTCCCTTTTTCTCTGAAACGGACTCCATCCCCTTCCGTCTCTAGGCATCTTGTTTTCTGCTTAAACAACCCCAGTGGCCTCACGGAGCCCTCAGAATGAGACCCAGACTCCTCCCTGAGAGCTAGGCCTGCCTCCCACCCGCC
>PVJC01043471.1:0-14505 GCA_004026665.1 Murina feae
CTAGGCCTGCAGGGCAGGACAGTGGGGGGATCTTCCTGGCAGGGAGAGGGCAGTTAGGGGCAATCAATCTGGCATAGGAGCAGTTAGGCATTGATTAGGCTGGCAGGGGAGTGGTTAGGGGCAATTGGCAGTGAAAGGTTGGGAGCCAGCAGTCCCAGATTGTGAAAGCGATGTCCAACTCCCCTTTTAGGCCCCGATCCCATGGTGGGATTGGGCCCAAAAAGGCAGTCAGGCATCCCTCAAGGGGTCCCAGATTGGAAAGGGTGCAGGTTGGTCTAAGGGACACCACCCCCACCACCCCCATCCCCACTTCGTGCATGAATTTCATGCACCGGGCCTCTAGTTCATATATAAGAAAGGAAAAATGTATTCTAAGCCCTGGTGTGGTCAGTGGTTAAAGAACTGGTACTGGCACCAATTGGTCAAAGGTTTGATTTCCAGCCCTGGTAGGGGTGAATTCAAGAAGCAACAAAGCAATGTCTCTGTCTCTGTCTCTGTCTCCATCTTTCTCCCCTCACTCTCTCTTGCCCTTCCACTTTCTCTAAAAATCAATGAAAAAATACCCTTGGGCGAAGATTTTTTTAAAAAAAGTATTTCTGAGAATAATTATAAGCCAAAACACAGAAAAAGATTTAGTACATCCCAAAATATGCTATTTTACAGATTTAAGACTCCCTTAATCCACTGTGATATTTTTGCTTACCCAAAAGATATTAAAAGGAGAGATTTTAGATAATATTATGTTGAATCAAAATTACAACTAGTAGTCAGAGCCTACCACTACATTATTTTTATACTTTTTGAAGGTTTTAATCTCCAGGTTTGTGATGTCCTTTCAACAACATGAAAATGCTTTTTCTTTCCTCTTTCATTTTTTCTTTCCCCATTTGAAAAGTATTGATCCCTCTTTCCCTTAAGTGTGTATTATAAGTTACAGGCCAACATGATTGCATTCCTACGTTTTTGTTTTATCAACATTAAAGATGTATTAGTAGCTCTCTAGAAGGAATTTTAGCCATTTTGTACAACCTCTTGGGTAGTGTTACAAAAGGCCACTCTTAAAAACCAAGTTCAAAACCTCTAATGAAATGAAGAGGAGAGGCTAAGGTTTTGTTTTGTTTCTTTCTGTTATATCAGAGAGCAAACAACTTCATTTGAGTGGTCTTACTCTGCATGTATTACTGCTTCTGTAATGTATTTAACAGGTATATGGATATTTTCAACAAATTTTTAAAGTATAATAATTTACCTGACAATAAACTGTCATTTTCTCATTGTAATTCCACCAAGTCTATCAAAGCAAATGGTGATGATGGAGCACTGTTAAACACTCTGCATATTTTCATAGTAAATCAGCACTTGTTTATTTAATACAGGTGTTCCTGTAATTGTGCCACTTTAGGAAAATCCAATGCTCAATGGCCTTCAAGTGCTTCTACCTGTTGAAAATATTGGTCCATTATTAGAGTATTGAATGAAAATATAAAATGTGTAAAATGTTAACTGATTAGAAACTTAGTTTTGCTTATTGTGATTCTGTTTATATTTTCCTTGTCCATTAATATTAAGCATATTTTCACCACCCTCAAAAGAAAGTTAAACCTCCTAATGATATATTTAGTGAAAAATACAGATGTTGTATTCAAATTAAGACCTTGATTTTAAGGAACAGATTGTCTTCTATGTTCTAAATTGAGTGTTGAAGAGGAATGAAGCAAGCTAGGAAGCCAGTGGGCTATTGCAGCAATACAGTTTTGTGCTTTACTGTCCTAAATGATGGCTGGGTTGGTGGTTCGTTGCAAGGTGTTGAATGATTTCATAAATCATTTGGAACCATGATTGAGCACAAATAGTCAGGGAGACAGAGGGCATGGTGCTTAGTATTGTGCCACGAGAAAATGCAAAGTAAAGTAGAATAAGATTAGGTTCCTCCCCCCTAAAACACTTTGCCATCTACTTTGCAAAACTAAATGGGAAACAATTAGGGAGCAGTGGATGCTAAAGCTTCACAAATGAGGTGAAACTGGAGGTGAATTTTAGAAAATGTTAACAGGAAAAAAAAAACCTTTTGGAAGAGGAAGTAATTAGCACTAGCAAAGGCATGTAGGCAGTAATAAACATGAAGTCCTTGAACACTGTAGCTTGAGAAACTGAATAAATGAGCTACCATCTTTATGCATTCAAAAGTTTTGGTTTTAGTAATTTTTGTTATCATTTATTCCTAAGCACTTCAAGTTTCCACTATGATATCTTATTGGTCCCATGAGTGATTTAGAAATATTTTTCATTTCTGAAACTATCTCTGCTCCTTTTTTTTCTTTTTATGATCGATACTCCAACTTAATTGCATTATCATCAGAAATTAATTTACAATCTAGTCTCTGAAATTTTTTATAGCTTCTTTATATTTAATGTATTCAGCTTTCATGATGTGTTCTTAAGAAGAAAAGGCATATAAATCTTCTAACTCTTGAGTGCAGGATTTTTTCTATATATGTCCATTAAATAAAATATACTAAGTATGTTGTGTAAATCTTCTATAATTTTATTAAACTTTGTCTCTTTAAGATATCAATTGAGAAAAGTCTGTTGAAACCTTACACTATAATAGATTTGTATATTTCTCCCTGAAATGCTACCCATCTTTGCTTTATAAATCTTGAAGCTATGTTATTAGTTACATGCACATATTTTTATTATCATGTAGTAACTCTCTTTATCCTTAATAATATTTCATCATAAAGTATCTTTTGTCTAGTATTAATATAGTCATGCCCACCTTATTTAACATTTGTTAGTATATAGTTAATATTTGTCTGGTATATACTTTTCAATCATTTTCTTTTAAAATGTCCATGTTTTTATATATTAGCTGTATGGCTTATAAATAGTATTTGAAATTTTTTGACTCCTTTTAGTCTTTAATTGGGTGAGTTTAATTCAGTAGCATTTATTGACTTACTGATATATTTAAACTTGAATTTGTTTCTACCAGCTGTATAGTTCCCCTTTCTTCTAATGAGCTTTAAAGAAAATACAGTAGCCTGGCCGGTGTGTGAGTATCAAACCATACATCAAGAGGTCACAGGTTTGATTACCAGTCAGGTCACATGGCTGCGTTGCAGGCTCGATCCCCAGCAGGGGCATGTAGGAGGCAGTAGATTGATGTTGATGTTTTGCTCTCATAGATATTTCTATCTCTATATCCCTTCCTGTCTCTCTAAAATCAATTTAAAACATTAAAAAAAAAGAATAATGGGAAAATTAGACAGATACATGCGGAAAGAAAGAAAGAAAGAAAGAAAGAAAGAAAGAAAGAAAGAAAGAAAGAAAGAAAGGAAGGAAGGAAGGAAGGAAGGAAGGAAGGAAGGAAGGAAGGAAGGAAGGAAGGAAGGAAGAAAGAAAGAAAGAAAGAAAGAAAGAAAGAAAGAAAGAAAGAAAGAAAGAAAGAAAGAAAGAAAGAAACCAGAACACCAACTTATACCACACACAAAAATAAACTCAAAATGGATAAAGGACTTAAATGGAAACCATAAAAATCTTACAAGAATCCACAGACAGCAAAATATCAGATATGTCGTAACAATATCTTTACCGATACAGCTCCCAGGACAATGGAAAGTAAGGAGAAAATAAACAAATGGGACTACATCAAAATAAAAAGCTTCTGCACAGCAAAAGAAACCATCAACAAAACAACAAGATTGCCCACTGCATGGAAGAACATATGTGCCAATGTTATCACCGATAAAGGTTTAATCTCCAACATTTATAGGGATCTCATACAACCTAACAAAAGGAAGGCAAACAGTCCAATCAAAAAATGGGCAAAGGACCTAAATAGATAGTTTTCAAAAGAAGACATACAGAAAGCCAAGAGACATAGGAAAACATGCTCAAAGTCACTAATCATCCGAGAGATGCAAATCAAAACAACAATGAGGTATCATCTCACACCTGTCAGAATGGCTATCATCAACAAATCAACAAACGACAAGTGCTGGAGAGGATGTGGAGGAAAAGGAACCCTGTGTACTGCTGGTGGGAATGCAGACTGGTGCAGCCACTGTGGAAAACATTATGGAGTTTCCTCAAAAAATTAAAAATGGAACTCCCTTTTGACCCTGTGATCCCACTTCTAGGAATATATACCAAGAATTCAGAAATACCAATCAGAAAGGATATATAAACCCCTATGTTCATAGCAGCACAATTGCAATAGCTAAGACTTGGAAACAGCCTAAGTGCCCATCAGCAGATGAGTGGATTAAAAAGCTGTGGTAAATCTACACAATGGAATACTATGCTGCTATAAAAAGAAGGAACACTTACCATTTGCAACAGCATGAATGCAACTGGAGAACATTGTGCTAAGCAAAATAAGCCAGTTGGAAAAAGATAAATATCACATGATCTCACTCATTTGTGGAATATAATGAACACCATAAACTGATCAGCAGAAATAGAGCCAGAGACATAGAAGCATCGAACAGACTGTCCAACCTAAGAGGGAAAGCAGGGGATGGAGAGTGGTAAGAGATCAACCAAAAGACTTGTAGGCATGCATAGGAGCATAACTAATGGACACAGACAGTAGGGTGGTGAGGGCATGTGCTGGGGGATGGGAATGACCGGGGAGAAGTCAATGGGGGTGGGGGGAAGACTCATGTAATACTTTAAACAATAAAGAATTTGAATTTTAAAAAAGTTGAAAAGGACTCTAATACAACATATAAACATTTTTAAAAGTTCTTAAAGTTTTATGCACTTGAGAATCATCTCAGGAGCTTGTTAATAAAAATTTCGATTCCCAGGAAAAAAAAAAAGAATAATGTAAACCGATATCAATGTTTCAAGGACATTCGAACACTAACACTAATGAACCCCTTCTGACTTCCACAATATTGTGTTTCATTTAGTTCTCTTTAACTTCACACATTGGATATCATATTTATTATTCCATGAAGGCATCTGCTTATATATCCACATGTCACTGTATTCTGTGCCCTCCACTCACATTTTTCTATATTATTTCTGTGGTTACTTTCCTACTGTCTGAAAGACATCCTTTAGAAGTGATTTTGTTAATAGTCTGTTGGTGATGAACTATTTTATTTTTTTGTTTATTTTAAAATGATGTTTTTTCCCACCCTTATTATTAAAAAATAGTTTTCTGGGTACACAATTGTACATAGACAATTTTATCAGCAGTTTTAAAATATTATTCCATCTCCTGGATTACATTGTTATACTTAAGAAGTCTGATATTATTCTAATTGTCATTCCTTTGTAGGTGATTATTCTTCCTCTGCCTTTGAATTTTTGTAATTTATTTTTTACTTTGATGTTCTGCAGGTGCACTACAATATTCCTACATCTAGATTTTTTTAAATCATGCTTGATATCTCTTGTATCTTGTATCTGTGGATTCAAGTTTTTTTTGTGTGTGTTTTTTTAATTGGTTCTGGAATATTTTCATTGATATCTATTTAAATAAAGTTCTTATTTGCGCTCTATATTATTTTCTTGAGTTATTTACATTAGATGTTCTCACTTTATCCTACATGTCCTTGTCTCTCTAGGCTCACTTAGAGTAATATCATCTGTGACACTTTTTTTTTCTCTTCAGCTGTTTATAATTTTCTCTAAAACCTATCCAATGAGCTTTTAACTATTTCACCATTTCTAAATGTTACATTGGCAATTTACCAAATATTACTACCCATTTTTGTAGTCTTTTATTGTTTGCTCAATTATATACGAACTTTCATATCATTACACAGTTCATGCATAGTTATTTGCAGCACCTGAAGTTCTTGAAAGTCTAAACTGGTTCCTAAAGGAAACAGTGAATCTAGGATTTCAAGTCCATTCAAACTGCCCTTTATATATAAATTCTATAGACAACCACCTGGACCTCTGATGCTTGTGTGTGGTTGGAAGAAGAACTAAAGACTTTTAAGCACATCTTGGTCCTCGTCTCCCATTCCCAGGACTTTCTAAATGGTGTCTGTACCGACCTCATTAACATACACAACAAGAAACTGCCATATTATGCAGGCAATTGCAATGGGCACATGAAGACGTGGCTGGAGCTGAAGGAGAACCAGATGACGAAGTTTCACCAAAAGCAAGATCAGATCCTGCACGTGAAGAACTACATTGCTAGGTTTGGTCATGGCAGCCCTGTGCTGGCTCAGTGCGGGTTTTAAATAAAAGTACTTCACAGTGTAACTTTTAGACCTATATGACATCCACAAAGGGTCGAACAAAGAAAGAAAAAGCAAAAAGGAAATAATAAAAATTGAAAAGCATGTAATGGAACAAAGTGGTGCACCAAGGAGTGAAGGGTGAATATAGGAGTGGCCCATGTATGTCTCTACAGAAAGGAGTTTTTATCATCGACCTTGATGAAAATTTCTGCTGCATGGTAATAATAAAAAGCAGATATATCTTCAGTTTTGCTATTGTTTTAAATTCCCTATAGACAGTACTAGAGGCCTGGTGCACAAAAATTTGTGCACTCAGGGGTGTCCCTCAGCCCAGCTTGTGCCCTCTCATAGTCTGGGACCCCTCCAGGGATGTCCACCTGCTGGCTTAGGACCGCTCCCTAGGGGATTGGGCCTAAGCTGGCAGTCAGACATCCCTAGTGCTGCTGAGGAGGCAAGAGAGGCTCCCAACACCACTGCTATACTGGCAGCTGTCAGCTTGGCTTGTGGCTGAGCAGAGCTCCCCCTGTGGGAGCACACTGATCACCAGGGGGCAGCTCCTGCATTGAGCATCTGCCCCCTGGTGGTCAGTGTGTGTCATAGTGACCAGTCATTCCCAGTCATTCTGCTGTTAGGGGCAATTTGCATATTACCCTTTTATTATATAGGAGGATAGAGGCCTGGTGCATGGGTGGAGCCGGCTGGTTTGTCTTGAAGGGTATCCCAGATCAGGGTGGGGTTCCTGCTGGGGTGCCTGGCCAGCCTGGGTGAGGGGCTGAGGGCTGCTTTCAGGCTGGCCTCAGTGCCTTCAGGGTGGGGGTCCCTGCTAGGGTGCCTAGACAGTCTGGGTGAGGAACTGATGGCTGTTTTCAGGCTGGCCAAGACCCCCAGCGAGGACCCTTACCCCATGAGGGTGTTTGCAGGCTAGCCCAGCCCCCAGCAACCCAAGCTCCCAGTGAGGCTGGCTGGAAGCAGGTATTTGGGGTTTATTTATCTTCTATAATTGAAACTTTGTTGCCTTGAGCAGAGGCCACAGCTGCCCAGGGCAGGTGGGAAGCTTGGCCTCCTCCATTGCTGGGGCAACCAAGCCTCCTGCTTGCTCCAGCTCCATAGCTGCTGGCCGCCATCTTGGTTGGGTTAGTTTGCATATAGTTGCTCTGATTGGCTGGTGGGCATGGCTTGGGTGTAGTGGAGTGACACTAATTTACATGTTTCTCTTTTATTATTGTAGATACCCTTTATTGCTACACCTAAGATGACCTTCTCACTGTTTCCCCTTGATATACCATCAATAGCCAAATAAGCCTATCAAACACTACATAATAAATGTTAAAAACAATTAATATTACCAACCAAAATGTATTGGTGAGAGGATAAAGAGGAAATGAGGAGGAAAAGGAGATATACTAATTTTATCATTGCTTCCAGTATGAAACTAATAGATACAGTTTGAAGAAATAGAAGACCAAGGTGTTACATAAATTCCACAAAATTCTGCATGAGTAGGGTCCCTAGGCCTGGCTGGCAATCAGGGCTGATTGGGGTCTTCCTTCCCTTGGCTGCCGGATGAGGTCTTCCTTCATTTCACACTACACCCTGATGGTCAGAGCATGTCATAGCCAGTGGTCGAACTCCCAGTCAGTTAAACTCCTGAGGGGACAATTTGCATGTTAGCTTTTTACTATATAGGATAGGATTGTATATATGTACCATGATTTCTTCATCTAATTGTCTATTGATGTCTATTGCTATTATATATTGGCTCTTATAAATAATGATTCAATAAACATAGGGGTGCACGTATCTTTTTGAATTAGTGTTTTGAATTGTTTAGGGTATATATTCAGAAGTGGAATTGCTGGGTCATATGGTAGTTCTATTTTTAATTTTTTGAGGACCCTCCATACTGTTTTCCATAATGCCTGCATCAATTTTCAAAAAGTGCAAAAGGACTCCTTTTTATCCATATCATCATCAACAGTTGTTGTTTGTTGGTGTATTGTTGATAGCTAGAAATAAGCCTCATTTGATCATACTGCATAATCTTTTTAATGTATTGCTGAATTCAGTTTGCTAATATTTTATTGAGGATTTCTGTATTTATGTTCATTAAGAATTTAGGCCTATAAATTTCTTTGTTGTTGTAGTTGTATTATCTCTGTCTGGTTTGAAATAAGGTTAGTGGTGGCCTTGTAAAATGAGCTTGGGAGCCTTACCTCCTCTTGAATAGTATGAGAAGGATAGGTGTCAATTCTTCTTTGAATGTTTGATAAAATTCACCTGTGAATCCACCTAGCCCAGGACTTTTGATTGTTGAATGTTTTTTGAAAACTGATTCAATTTTGTTGGTAGTAATTGGTCTGTTCAGGTTTTCTGTTTCTTTTTGATTCAGTCTTGAAAGATTATATGCTTCTAGGAATTAATCCATTCTTCTAAATTGTCCAACTTGTTGATATAAAATTATAGCATTTTTTATAATCTTTTGTATTTCTATGATATTATTTGTCACTTCTCTTTCATTTCTGATTTTATTTATTTGTGTCTTCTCTTTTTTTATGGGTCTGGTTAAAAGGTTATCAATTTTATTTATCTTTTCAAAGAATTTCCTCTTGACTTTATTGATCATTTGTATTATAGTGTTGTGACTGTGTTTTACTACTTTGTTTATTTCCACTCTAACCTTATTGTCCATTCTTCTACTCATTTTGGGCTTTGTTTATTGTTCTTTTACTAGTTTCTTTAGGTATAATTTTAGATTGTTTATTTTAGATTGTTCTTATTTCTTGAGGTAGGTGTACATTGCTATGAATTTTCCTGTTAGGACTGCTTTTGCTGTGTCCCATTGATTAGGGTCATTGTGTTTTTATTTTCATTTGTCTCAAGGTATATTTTAATTTCTTTCTTCATTGTTATTAACCTATTCATTGTTTAATGGTATATTACTTAGGCTCCATTTGTGTGTTGTATTTTTTTTTTAGTTTTGTTTTGTTTTTCATGTAATTGATTTCTAGTTTCATACCACTGTGGTTGAAGAAGATGCTTGATGTCATTTTAATCTTCTTAAATGTATTGAGACTTGTTTTGTGGTCTAATGTGGTCTACCTTGAAAAATGTTCTATGTGCACTTAAAAAGTATATATATATTCTGCTGTTTGGGGATAAAAAACTCTGGAGGTATCAATTAAAATCATCTGGTCTGATGTGTCATTTAAGGCAGCTATTTTCTCGTTGACTTGTGTCTGGAAGAAATATCCATTAATGTCAATGGGGTGATAATATCCCCTACAATGACTACATTACTGTGGATCTCTCCCTTATGTCTATCAATATTTGCTTTATGTACTTTGGTGCTCCTATGTTGAGTAAATAAATGTTTGCAAGTGTTATATACTCTTGTTGGATTGATTATTTTGTTATTATGAAATGTTCTTCTTTGTCTCTTACGAAAGCCTTTGTTTTGAAGTCTATTTTTTCTGATATAAGTGTTGATACCCCAGCTTTTTTTGGTTTGTTTCCATTTGCATAAAATAATTTTTTTCATCTCTTTACTTTCAGTCTGTATTTGTCTTTTGATCTGAAGTGGGTCTCTCATAGATAGCATATGTATGGGTTTTGTTTTATTATTCACTCAATTATCCTATGTAAAAAGAAAATTTTGGTATTATCTAAAAGATATAGCTGGGCCAGGTTGAACATAACTTTAAAAAAGTATAGAACCTCAATCAAGTTCTTGTTCTTTCTGTCCTTTCTTCTCTTTTCCAAATATGTATTGAGTACCAGCTATGTGTCAGACATTATTTAACCATTTGAAAATCAGCAGTGAATAAAATGGTTGGAAATTATGACTTTTATGAATCTGCATTCTAGTGGGAGAGACTTCCAATGAAGATGTAAACAGATAGAATATATTCCAAAAACAGATATAGTAACAAGAAGGAGAATATAGTAGGAAAATGGGACAAGAGAATAGAGAGAACATTGCAATTTTAGGTAGGGTGGCCAGAGAAGGCCTGGCAAAGAAGGTAACATTTAAGCAAGACTTAAAGAAGGAGAAAAACATAAAACCAGCCACACAGATGTCAGGAAAGAGTGTTGAAAGGCAGAAGAAATAGTAGATGCAAAGTCTCAAAGGTGGATATACATCTGTCAAATATGAAGGCTAGATGAGGTCTGAGAAAAAATAGGGAGTATGTAGCAGAGTTTGAAGGGCCTTGTAAGACATTATAATAACTTTGGCTTTGACTTTGAGTGAGATAGGCAGCCATTAGAGAGCTTAAATGGGGGGAGTGAGTCAATCTGCCTAAGGGAAAGAGGAAAAGGGAGGGAGAAAGAATCTAATTGGTAAGGAGAAAGGGCGTAATTAAGTTTTTGTCCTATATAATAAAAGCCTAATATGCTAAGTGTCTGGTCGTCCAGTTGTTTGGTCATCCAGGCGGCTGTTCTAACAATCAAAGCATAATATGCTAATGATAAGCTAAGCCTGCTAAACCGCTCGATATGACATGCACTGACCACCAGGGGGCAGACAGTCGACCAGTCACTATGATGTGCACTGACCACCAGAAGCAGATGCTCCAACCAGTAGGTTAGCTTGCTGCTGAGGTCCGGTTGATCAGGACTGAGTGAGACAGGCTGGACATGCCCTGGAGCCCTCCCACAGTCCTTCCCTGGCTGGCCAAACTCCCTGGACCCTCCCTAGCCCTGATTGTGCACCAGTGGGGTCCCTTGGTCTGGCCTGTGCCCTCTTGCAATCCAGGACTCCTTGGAGAGTTGGTTTTGGCCTGATTTCGCAGGCCAGGCCCAGGGACCCTACTGGTGCATGAATTCATGCATCGAGCCTCTAGTATTATATACTTAAAGCTGAAGTTTATATTTTTCTTTATACCTCAGTAACAAAGTTCTGGGATATATGGGATAGAACATTTATAAAATGTTCGTTCTGTGACAAATTAAGTTGAAAATAAATGTAACATTCTAGAGCAATTATCAAACTATAGCATACATCAAAATCACCTGGAGGGAGTGTTAAAACAGCTTTCTGGACCTCATTCCCAGAGTTTTCGATTCAGTTCTCCTGTGATGGGACCTGAGAATTTGCATTTCTAACAAGTTCCCAGATGATGCCTGAGCTACTGGTCCAGGGCCTGAACTTTGAAATTCACATAATACATATAAGTATTGCAGAGATGATTTGAGAATTATTGGCATTTTTTAGTAATTCTGCTGAGGAAATGACCTTGTGCTTTAGCCTCCAGTATTTAAGACTTCCAAACTCCTACTCTCTCATGACAGACATTTAAAAATAAAATGTTTCTATGTTTATTCGTTTACTGCAAATTAATTAAAAAGTGAATAAGAAAGGTACAAGCTTCCTTCTTATGAAAACCTGCTTAACTTTTCAAAAATTTCTGAAAGTGATAATATTGAATTTTTTAAGAGACCAAAATATTTTGCTACTAAGTCAAATGCATTCATAATAGAAAATGCTTAAACCAGCTAATTTCTATTATTATTAAACCTTAGTTTGTTATTGTTACTCTGACTCTTCAGACATTTATTAATAGGATACCATTTTTATCATAATTACACTGTCTCTATTCTAAAAAGGAGATATACAATAAGGGCTTATATAAAATATTATCTGGACAGTGATTTGTCTTTTTACTAGGTATCATCTTTTTTAGAATAAAAAGTATAAGAATCTAAATAAACTTTTCCAAGGGACTTTTGCTGTGATTTTGGAAATAATGTGCCTGGAAACATTTGCCTGTTCCTGGAATGCTAAATATATTGAATGGGCTTGATGTGCTAAAATTATCATAAATATTCTTTGCTATCAGTAAGGTAAATGGAAAAAGCATTTGGTATTGCTGATTTTTAAGGATTTATTATTGTCACGAGGTAACCATAGAACCAACTCAAAATGGTCCTATCCTGGATAATGAGATACTGAGTTGCTTTCAGAGACAACAAACCAAAACCATCAGTCATATAGCTGAAGCATGCCCAGAGGAGGGAACTCTGACCTCCAGCTGCACCCAGACCAAAGTCTCACCCTCCCTCCCATGCCAGGGAACCAAAGGACCAGGACATAACCTAACTTATATATCGAAGCCTTTTCCGAAGCAGAGGGTCCATTGTACAGGGGATCTGGTGTTGACTCCCTTACAATAAATAGCCAAGCTACAAGGGCCTCCAGTTAAAGCTTGCCAGCCAGCACTCCCACATACAGCTGGTGCTTGGGTTACGTTTCCGTTCCGTCGGAGATCCCTTAAGTCGGAACCCACCTACATAAGCACCTACATCACTCACATGGAACACATACACAGCAGTAATGAAGTGAAACAGTAAAAAAAAAAAAAATTGAAAGAAAGATAACTATTCCTGACCTTTAGTTGTGGTAAATAAATTATAAAAAACATAAAGCACATTTGTACCTGCGTCAAAATGACGGAACTATTTTTTTTTAATAAATAAATGGGAGATGGTGATGTAACCACAAAACGACGTTTGTTAAGTCCTACATAACCAGAGGACTGCCTGTACTTGCTCCCCCACACTCTTAACAACTTGCTCTGAACCCTGGATCAGGTAGTTCAGGCTTTTGAGCATTACTCAGGTTCTTCTGGGCAGCACTATTCATAATAAAATAGGTAGCTACTGGAAATATCTGGGGCAACAATCTGTAAAGTATATAATTGTCTGACCACTGTGCTACAGCTAAAACTAATGCAAAATAATAGTGACTGTAAACTGTAATTAAAAGATAAAAAATAAAGAAAGCATAAAAATAGCCAATTTTTCCCCACTGCAATTCCTGATGTTTAGTGTTTGGTTCTGCTATAGCTGGACAGATTAACTCTTTCCATTCCATAACAAAGAGACATTGCTTCAGTTTTGTTGCTTTACAGATTTTCAGTTAACCAGTGAGGTTTCACATGTTAATTTGGTATTTAGAAATCTGGAAGCAAGTGAGAAGGCAGAACAAAGCCAACAAAATGTGGAAAAGAGGAGGAGGAATATATTTTAAAGGTATTCTTATATGGTTTGTGAGCTTATCAGTTTCTTCCTGCAAAAAAAATGTTATGTCCTAACAATGTATGACCATAACAGGTCAAAGAATGTTATGACCCGTTGTGTCCTAACAATGAAAGGTAAGTATATCTAATTACAAGTACTTTTGTTTTCCAAATCGCAAACAATACATAAGACAAAATAAATCATTTAGACTCAGAATATGTGATCCATTAATTCTGTCAGTTTGATAAAAAATGATTTCAGGATGCAGGTGTCTTGTGACTCTGTGTTTAAAGTGAAAGAAGAAACAGATCAATTGGACTTAGATTATTTCAAATCGACTTACTTTAAAATTGTGCTTTTGGGAAGTAATTTTTTATTATATATTTTAAATCTGAGAAACATTCCCAAAGATGACATAAGCTTCATACCATTGTAATAACATGGTTATTATTCAACAAGAAAGGAGTAAAAGGGAAAATTCGATATAGATATGCCATATGTATAACTTTGCCAAAAAGCTGCCCTTAACACTCTCCAAGTCTGTTCCCTGCTGATTGATGAGGGAAGGGACAGGACAAAGGCAGTTTAGATGCATACTCAGTAAGGCCCATTATGTCCATCACCTCCATCACGCCTGTAAACAGGTAATTGGCCAAGATGGGTGTGGCCATTGCAAGCAGGTGAAACCCAAATATTTAAATTTCTAGACAAAGAAGTGTTTTCTCTCTCCCTCTCTCTCTCTCTCTCTCTCTCTCTCTCTCTCTCTCTCTCTCTCACCTTTCCTCTCTCTCTTTCAATAGCCCTCTTGGGACTCCTGGCACAGGCCAGGCTGAAGGACTCCCCCGAGTGCACAAATATTTGTGCACTCGGGGTGGAGGGAGTCCCTCAGCCTGGCCTGTGCCCTCTCACAATCTGGAACCCCTCAGTGGATGTCCTATGACGGCCCCACTCTGCCAGGCGCCTTCTGTGTGTGTGTGTGTGTGTGTGTGTGGCCACTGGAGACCTGCCCCCAGCCGCATCTGAGGCTCAGAGCAGTCCTCCTGTGTGTGTCTACCTGCCGGGGGCCTGCCCCCAGGTACACCGTGGAGGCTTGGAGCAGGCACCCCCTCTATGTTGATCTCTCAGACTCTTGCCCTCCTCTGCATGTTGTTCTCTTTTTTGAGCTGTGGCCAGGGCTGGGTGCGGCCTGCCTCCCAAGCTTGCCTACTGCCCATCTTCCTCCAGCCACCAGAAAGCAGGGAAAACCCCGCCTCGTGGTCAGGCCAGCCTTTTCCTG
>PVJC01043472.1:0-14504 GCA_004026665.1 Murina feae
CACCCACCACCCACTGATCGCACCTCCCACCCCCACACCACCTGCCACCCAACTGATTGCCCGCCCACCCCCACACCACCTGCCACCCAACTGATTGCCCGCCCACCCCCACACCACCCGCCACCCGCTAATCGCCTGCCTACCCCACCCCCGCTCACCCTGAACCTGCACTGCACTGGCCTCCAGGGCTGCTGGCCTCCATCTTGGCTGAGTTAATTTGCATACAGCCATTCTGATTGGCTGGTAGGCGTGACTTAGTGGCCCAAAGAAACGGTCAATTTCAATATTACGCTTTTATTAGTTTAGACTAGGGGCCTGGTGCACAAAAATTTGTACACTGGGGGGGAGGTCCCTCAGCCTGGCCTGTGCCCTCTCACAGTCTGGGACCCCTCGGGGGATGTTCACCTGCTGGCATGCCTGGCCAGCCTGGGTGAGGGGCTGAGGCCTGTTTTCAGGCTGCCCACAGCCCCTTCAGGGTTCGAGCACTGGAGGGTGGGAGGGTTGGGGAGTGCAAGCGCGGACGTTTCTCCCCGGGTGGCCCATAAACGCACACGCCTGGAGGGCCCTCACTGCTGAGGGGACACACCTGGCACAGAGCTGGCGGGCCGCAGGTGGATACTGGTGCACGGTCCTGCGGGGACCGACACTCCCAGTGTGGAGCCAGGCGGCGGACTGGAGGCAGGGACTCTGTGACAGGTGGCAGACATACCCGTATGCCCTGCAGAGGCCCATGGTGTGGAGCCAGGCGAGGGGACACTCGCACACGCCCCACAGAGGCCCCCAGCAAGGAGCTACGTGCGCGCCCTGTGGAAGCCCCCGGGGTGGAGCCAGGTGGCAGACCTGGGGCAGGCGTTCAGTGCATGACCCAGCCGGGGTCCCTCCCCCCACCACTGAGCTGACACACCCGGCATGGAGCACCTGCTGTGCTGGGCAGCGATGCTTGTGCACGCCCCGTGGAGGTCCCCAGCTCAGAGCTGCCCTGTCAGCCTCCATCTTGGCTGGGTTAATTTGCATACAGCCGCTCATATTGACTGGTGGGCGTGGCTTAGGCATCCCAGAGAGACTGTTAATTTCCATATTACTCTTATTAGAGTAGACTAGGGGCCTGGTGCACAGAAATTTGTGCGAAGGGGAGGGTCCCTCAGCCAGGCCTGTGCCCTCTCGCAGCCTGGGACCCCTCAGGGGATGTCCACCTGGCGTGCCTGGGAAGCCTGGGTAAGGGGCTGATGGCAGTTTGCAGGCTGGCCAAGCCCACACCGTCTCCACCGCCGCCCCAACCCCGCCGCCTGGCTCTGGTGGTGTTTTTCTACCAGAGGCCCCCACCTCCCTCATCTGTGCTCCCTCCCACCTTTCCCACACTGTGAAGGAAAACTTCTCCAGCCTGATGCCTGCCCCGCCCTGGCCTGGGCGGAGGAACTGAAGTTGCCAACCACCCCCAGAAGGAACCAGCCCCTTGCATGCCCACCCGGAGCCACGACTGGGGCAGCAGATGTGGTGGGCCCTATGGGGACCCTGAGAGCAGGGCCACTGGCCGTGGCCCCTCCTCCCAACCTGAACTGAGACCCAGGCTGACTGGGCCTCTGCCCATTGCTGGACACCCGCCCGCCATTCTGGGAGCACAGGAAGAGGCCCCGTGCAGCCTCCAGAGAGTCCATGCCAAGCAGACTTCTGGATGCCAGGGCCCAGGAAGGGAGCCCAGCCATCCTGGAGGCTGGCGTCGGGGCTGACGTGGTGCCGACCACCTGTCACGGGACTGACTGGTGGGGTTAGTTTGGTAGCTGCTGTGACCCAGCAGGTCACCCCGCCCCAGCCTCCAGGGCCCCACTGCAGCCCTCCCTCACCCTCCCTCGGCACCCCTTTCCCTCTCACCCCCCGGTTAAATGGATGACCAAAGACCTTTCTTATCCCAGAAGCAAAAACCAAAAACAAAAAAAAATAGAAAATAAAAAATTGCCGCTCAGCAAGGTAAAATGGATTAAAGGGCAAAGTGGCTGAGCAAAAGGCACCTTCCCCAGTTCTGCATTCCAAAGCCCCCAGTAAGAGGCAGCTCAGGTGGCATCTGTGACCCACCCCAGCTGTGAGAAGTGCATTCTGTTGCTTTGAATTGGTTTGCCGTGTTTGATCTCGGCCACGGAGCACAGTTCAAGACCACTGGCTGAGCTCCTCCTGCTCACAGCCCCGCTGGCAGGATCCAGGGTGCAGAGATGACAGAGAGCCAGCCCAGGTGTCGTGGGAATTCAGCTGCATCCTGCCCGCCTGCCCAGCTCGTAAAAGTGCCCATCGCTCCATCGTAGCGTGCCCTCGTCATAGCTGCACACAGCACTGAGGCTGGTCAGATGTCTGCACACCCCCTCAGTGAGTGGACACATGAGACGTGCAGCCTCTGACATCTTTGCTCTGGTGGATTTATCGTGGGAGAAGAACGAGCCCAACTGCCCTGCGCTTAAGCAAGAGTGGGGACTCAGAGGAGGCTGGGACTGCAGGAAAGAGCCCGGGGTCAGGGTCAGACCTACGTTACCTCAGTTAATAGGTATACAAAGGCACTAATAGGTCATCGCAGTGGTGAGAGCGAGGACTTCTTTAATAGCTGCTGAATACTTGCTAAGCTTGCTTAACCAGAATGAAACAACTTTAATTAGGGCCCAGACCTGAGGGGCCAAAGTTGTCACTGGCATCAGGGGGATGTGACCGTGCGGCTGAAATCTGTCCCCTCAGCTCTCAGCTCTGCTGCCCTCAGAGTGGACCTTGGTTTTAGGCAGACTTTCTTCCAGGAGTCCCCCTGCCCCGACACTCCACTGTCCCCAGCTGTCTTGGATCATTTTAGCATCAATAGGAGGAGGATGGAGACACTATTTCAAAAAAAAAAATTGCCCTGCCGCCACACCACTCCCGCTGCTGCCCCACCCTCACTGCCGCCCGGCCACACCCGACGCTGCTCGCTCCATGGCTGCCGGCCTCCATCTTGGCTGGGTCAATTTGCATACAGCCACTCTGATTAGCTGGTGGGCGTGGCTTGGCTGGTGGGAGTGGCTTAGGCATCCTGGAGAGACGGTTAATTTCAATATTACTCTTTTATTAGAGTAGACTAGGGGCCTGGTGCACAGAAATTTGTGCACTTGTTGGGGGCTGGTCCTTCAGCCCTGCCTGTGCCCTCTTACAGTCTGGTACCCCCTCAGTGTATGTCCTACTGATAGCCACAGTCTGGCAGGGGCCGTGTGTGTGTGAGAGAGAGAGAGAAAGAGAGTCCACTGGGGACCTGACCCCAGCCATATAGGAGGCTCAGAGCAGGTGCCCTGTGTGTGTGTATGTGTGTGTGTCTGTCTGCTGGGGGCCTGCCCCCAGCCACACTGTGGAGGCTTGGAGCAGGACCCCTCTGTGTTGATATGTCAGGCTCCTGGAATGACCTGCATCTTGTTCTCTCCCTTGAGCTGAGGCCAGGGCTGTGTGCTGCCTGTCTGCCACACTTGCCTGCTCATTAATCACCGGGGTAGCCACGGGGAGCAGGCCCCACTGAGGGCTGCCCATGCCCCCTACAAGCATTTGCTCCCCTGCTCCAATTGCCATGGCGGCGGAGAGTGGAAGTAGGTCTTGCGGGAGCTGCCTGGCTTCCTGTGCGTTAGCTCCCCTGCTCTGACCTCCGTGGCAGCGGCAAGGGGAAATAGGTCTTGCTGGGGGCTGCCCGGGCTCCTGCGCATTAGCTCCCCTGCTCCAACTGCCTTGGCGTCGGCGATGGGAAGTAGGTCCAGCTGGGGGCTGTTGCCAGGGTGACACCACCAGTGTCCTACCCCACCACTATGGGTGCCGCCATTTTGTCTCAGAGTGACAGTTAATTTGCATGTTACTCTTTTATTAGATAGGACTAGGGTCCCGGTGCACGAAATTCATGCACGGATAGGTGGAGGAAGGGGAGGGCAGGCAGGGAGGTCCCTCAGCCTGACCTGCACCTTCTCCAATTCAGGAGCCCTCAGGAGATGTGCTACTGATGGCTTGGGCCCACTCCACGTGGTTCTCTGCTCTCTGCCGGGGCTGTATGCTCCACACCACAGGGATGGGCGAGCAGGCCCTGCTGGGTGCTGCCTGTGGGCCAATTGCCTGCTCCCTGGTCACCCCACTTGCCTGCTCTCTGGTGCATGCAGCCACCACCCAGCAGACACTGCTGGGTGTCTGCCTGTGAGTGCCCATTGCTTGCTCCCCCTTCGCCACCACCACTGCCCAGCAGGCCCTGCTGGATGCTGCCTGCAGCCCCTGCTTGTCTTCTCGGGGTCATCATGTGTGCTGCCTGCAGGGTCCCCGATGGCTTGCACTCCCTCCTCCTACGGGGTCCCTAATGGCTCATGCTGCCTGCAGGGTCCCCAATGGCTCACGCCCCCTCCTCCTGTGGGGGTCCCCGATGGCTTGTGCTGCCTACAGGGTCCCCGATGGCTCATGCTGCCAGTGGGGTCCCTGATGGCTCACATCCCCTCCTCCTCCGGGTCCCTGATGACTCACTCCACCTACGGGGTCCCTGATGGCTCATGCCCCCTCCTCCTGCGGGGTCCCCGATGGCTCATACCCCCTCCTCCACAGCCAGTGCCCAGCTGGCCCTGCTGGGCACCGCCTGCAGCCCCAGCTTGTCTGCTCGGGGGGGCATCATGGTGACCTCTCAGCAGGCCCTGCTGGGTGCTGCCTGCGGTCTAATTGCCTGCTGGGCTCCCATTGCCAAGGTAACGCTGCCAGCATCCTGCCCCGCTATGGGCGCCACCATTTTGTCCCAGAATGATGGTTAATTTGCATATTACTCTTTTATTAGGAGGATAGAGGCCTAGTGCACAGGTGGGGGTCGGCTGGTTTGCCCTAAAGGGTGTCCTGCTGGGGTGCCTAGCCAGCCTGGGTGAGGGGCTGAGGATTGTTTTCAGGCTGGCTACACCTCCTTTAGGGTGGGGTTCACCACTGGGGTGCCTGGCCAGCCTGGGTGAATGGCTGATGGCTGCTTGCAGGCTAGCCATATCCCCTTCAGGGTGGGGGTCTATACTGGGGCGCCTGGCCAGCCTGGGTGAGGGGCTAAGGGCTGTTATCAGGCTGGCCGTGGTCGCGGGCTGGAAGCAGGTATCTGGGATTTATTTAACTTCTATAACTGAAACTTTGTTGCCTTGAGTGGAGCTCAGGGCCTACAGGGCAGGTGGGAATCTTGACTTCCTCCATCACTGGGGCAATGCAAGCCACCTGCCTCGCTACAGCTCCCTGGCTGTCGCTATCTTTGTGACCGAGTGAGAGTTAATTTGCATATTACTCTTTTGCCTGGGCAGAAGACGCCCAGCCCCTTCTGATTGCCTGTCCTGTCCCTCAGGCCCCCCACCTCTCCTGCCACCTGAGCCAGACTGGGCGCTGCCATCTTTGTGATGGAGTGAAGCCTAATTTGCATATTACTCTTTTATTAGCTAGGATGCACATTTTTTTCTAATCTGAGGAGACAGAAATTTTACCTATAGATTTGTGTCTATAACTGCACCTCTTATGTTCCATTAATGTGTCTTTTTTAAAGTAGTGAACTCTCAAATCCTGTCCAGAAAAGGTGATCACAAAAAGTGGTCCCACTGGAACACGGAGGATTCTCCCCCGAAAAACAGCCCTGAGGGAGTGCAGAATTGAAAATAGACTGGAGAAAGTGCTCACAGAACTCCAACTGGCTGAAGTGCGCCCTTCACCCAGGCAGGCATGCCCTCCACCTCTCACACACTGCCTACACCAGGATGGAGAAATGCAGCCAGGTCTCGCCTTCCTGTTTCTGCAGGTGCCGGCTGCCCATTAGCTGCTGGGCTAGTATCAAGATAAACAATTCATCTCAAGGTCTCTACTGGCCCTTCTGTCCCTGGCCTCTTTCCTCATATCCTCTTGCTCATCAAATTTGGATTAAAGCAGGGATGGAAAATTCAGCTCCAGATCTTCTTTCTTTTGTCAGGCAACTGTTTTAACTGCACAAGGTGGCTAGAGCTAGGATGCAGAATTCTGCTCAAGGTCTTTCCTGGCCATTTGCCCCCAAAACCGCTGTGCTCTTCGTGCCCTGCCTGAAGCAGGGAGGGAGAATTTGCTCATGGGTCTTTCCTTGCCCGTTTACCCACAACCCCATCAAAAGCCGTGTGGAGCCCTGGCTGGTTTGGCTCCGTGTATAGAGCATTGGTCTGCAAACTGAAGGGTCCCGAGTTCGATTCTGGTCAAGGGCACATGCCCAGGTTGTGGGCTCGATCCTCAGTAGGGGGCGTGCAGGAGGCAGCCGACCAATGATTCTCATCATTGATGTTTCTATCTCTCCCTCCATCTTAACTTTCCCTCTGAAATCAATAAACATATTAAAAAAAAAAAAAAAAAAAAAGCTGTGTGGAGCCCACATGCTCAGTGGTTAGAAGACCATTGGCCTGAGTGTTACAGGTTCGATTCCTAGTCAGGGGCACAGGCCTGGGTTGCAGGTTTGATCCCTGAACCCGGTCTGGGCACATGAGGGAGGCAACCAATCTATGTGTTTCTTTCACATGGATGTTTCTCTCTCACTCCTCCTCCCCTCTCCCCCCAGTCCCCCAAAAGAGAAATTGAGAAAGTAGCCTCAGGTGAGGATTAACAACATCAACAAAAATCTGTGAGGGGCCCTAGCCGGTTTGGCTCAGTGGATAGAGCATCGGCCTGCAACTGAAAGTCCCAGGTTCGATTCCGGTCAAGGGCATGTACCTTGGTTGTGGGCACATCCCCAGTAGGAGATGCGCAAGAGGCAGCTGATAGATGTTTCTCTCTCATCAATGTTTCTAACTCTCTATCCCTCTCCCTTCCTCTCTGTAAAAAGTCAATAAAGTATATATTTTAAAAAATCTGTGAGGGGAGGAGATAATTTGTTTCCAGTTCTCTCCTTGCCCCTTAGCCCAGCACCTGCTCTGCCCCTCACATACTGGCTCAAGTCAGAATGGAAATTTGCCCCAGATCTGTGTTCTCCAGACACCTCTCTTCTCCTTTGCTTGGAATCAGAATAGAAAATTTGCCTCCAGCTCTCTCCTCATTGCTTACCCCGGGACTCCTGTGTAGCTCACATAGCAGACCACAGATACATGGATGCTAAGAAAAAAGATACCTACTATAAAGGGTTCTTGGTGGATAATTGGACTCAGATTTTTTAAAAACAGAGCCTCATGTTCATTTCTACACGGGACCTCTCATACAAACCTAAGTTCAGGGAGTGACCTGCAAACTTGCACACTGAACTGACGGATGAAGATCTCTAGGCCGAGCAGAGGAGAAATGGCAGGGCTGGACTGGAGCACGTGGATTAGAGCGTATTTTTTCACTCAACATTCTTCTAAGAGAGAAAAGTTCACCTTCTCCCTTCCTCCTCTTGCTCTCTTTACCTTTCACATTTATTTTTTGGATTCCTAGAAATTTTTTGTTCTTCAGTGTGTTCAAATCCATTGTAATCCATTGTGATTTTGATATTTAGATTCCTCAAAGTGGGAGCCCCTCAGCGCCTCCATCAGTCTTTATGCACCTTGTTTTCTGGTATGTTAACTCATCTTGTGCCTTCTCTCACCCAAACCTTCATTAGTTCTTTCTCCAAAGAGACTAGTTGATCCTTTTACTGGGAAATTACATTAGGAACCAAGACTTGTTCTCTGGCATGAGGGGAAATCATTCCACTTACATGTATTCTTCATTCGTCATTCACTTGCCAGCCGCGTTCTCTGATGTTTCATGTATCTAAGGAAAAGTCACATGTTGGGTCTTTCTGCATGTCATGTTTTTATAAGGCTGTTCGATTGGGTATGCACTTACCAAAGAATATTGTGGGACAGGGCTGGGGCTAGTGAATACAGCTTAAAAAAATTGTATGTGTTGTTTATTTCACACTGTATTTCTGTGAGTTGGGACCTGGGTGTCTCTGGTTCAGGGTTTCTTCATTGGCTGCAGCCTAGCTGTGTGCCGGTCTGAGGTCACTTCTGGAAGCTCACTGTTCCCTTCAGAACTCACTGTGTGGTTGCTGGAAGCTTGGTCCCTCACTACCTGGGACCCGGACTTGACAGGCTGCTTGAACGTCCTGGTGACAAGACAGCTTGCCATCCCAGAGGCAGTGCCACAGGGAATCCAAGACAGAAGTCTGGGCTTTTTGTCACCTAACTTCAGAAGTGGCATCCATCACTTTGCCACATTCCATTCATTAGGCGTGAATCACCTGGTGGCCCACATGGAAGGGAGGGGTCATGCAGGACATGGGCATCAGGAGGTGGCCACCAGGGTCATCTCAGAGGCTGACTGCCACACACGTTTTAAAAGAAGCTTGTTCATCTCAAAGAAAAGAACTTTCTGGCATAGCAATTGAGATTGCATCGAATTTATAGTGAAGATTTTTTAAATGTTCAGTTTGTGTTTTTTGTTTTGTTTTTAATCCTCGCCTGAGGATGAGAGAGAGGGGGTGGGGGGAACATCAATCAGTTGCCTCCCATACGTGTCCCAACTGGGATGGAACCCACAACCTTTTGGTGTATGGCATGATGCTCCAACCAACTGAGCCACCTAGCCAGGGCCAATTGGTTTTCATAATAATGATCTGTATCCTTATTAATTTTAAGAATTTTTAATGAATTATGTTTTCTGTATACACAATCACATCAGTGAGAAATGCTGTTTCTTTTCAAATCCTCATTCATTTTTCCTTCCATGACACCATTAATAAAATGCATTAACTAATTTACCATTAAAATGATGTTTGCTGCCCCGACTGGTTTGGCTCAGTGGATAGAGCGTCGGCCTGCACACTGAAAGGTCCCGGGTTTGATTCCAGTCAAGGACATGTACCTTGCTTGCAGGCACATTCCCAGTAGGGGGTGTGCAAGGCAGCTGATCGATGTTTCTCTCTCATCGATGTTTCTAACTCTCTCTCTCCCTTCCTCATTGTAAAAAATCAATAAAATATATTTAAAATAAATAAATAAAATGATGTTTGCTGCAGGAATTCACACACACTCTATCAAGTTACAAAAGTTCCCTTTTGTTCCTACAGTTTGCTAAAAGTTTTTACAATAAATGGAGTTTTCTTAATGTCAGTGCCTTTTCCGTGTCTGTTGACATGATGGATTTTCTCCTTCATGCTGTTAAACCACCTTCTATCTCTGGGAAAAAACCTGCGTCATCATGCATTATCTTTGTATATAATTTGGCCAACTTCTTATTTAGAATTTTTTTATTGCTATCACCAGAGGGGCTGTAGTTTTCCTTTATTTAAAAACCTTTATTTAAAAACCTTTTGATTTCAAGGTTATGCCAAACTCAAGTTAGTTGAAATAATATAATTAACAGTAGAAATCACTGAACTAGAAAATTAATATGCCTCAGGTTAAAAAGAAGTTCTTATAATTATTATTTCTTCTTTTTCTGGTTTTATTTCCTGTTCTTTTTCTAGATTCTTGACACAGAAACATAGATCATTGCTTTTTAGTCTTCTCACCTAATGCCTTTACCTAAGGAATAAATTTCCCTGTAAGTAATCATTTAGCTGCATTCCACGAGTTTTGATATACCCTGTGTCATTCCTCTGAAGTAGTTACCATGACAAAGCTTAATAGGATTGTTAAAAAAAAGTTTTAAGTTGTGATGCTAATTTGTCCATGGTTAGGGCTTAGGAGTGTCAAAAGGGCACAGGAGCTACCCAGGGTTGGCCAAATCCGGGACAATTTAAGCAAAAAAGAATAATTGTATTGGACTATAACCCTAGGATAAACATCTGTGAGTCCATATTGATATAAAAATTTTTGAACAAATAAGTAAATGGGACAGAAGGGACAGCCTGTTCCAATAAAACAACTCCGTTAGTAAATGTAAAAGGGGTGAAGAAGGGCGGAGAGGATGAAAGGGTCAAGTGCATGATGATGGAAGGAGACGGGACTGTGGGCGTGAGCACACAGTGCAGTATTTAGATGATGTGTTATAGAATTGTACCCTGACACTTGTCACTAAACAATGTCATCCCAATAAGATTAATGTAAAAATAACTGTTAAGAGAGTCATAGAAAATCAGCATGCCACAGTAATAATTCTTGCAGGAAGAGCTCCATATGGATGCTAAATGTCAGGAGAAATGGGTATCTGCATCACCACCAGGGGAAAATAGTAATTACTAGTATAGTGGAGCCAAAAGGTAATCAAGTCAACATCACCGACAGGGAGATGGATTGACCTTTGATAGCCCTAATATTATGACCTGAGAAGAACAAACATCAAGTCTAGGTTCTTGGGGAGGGGAAGCATAGCACCCATCTAATCTTGAGAAAACACACAAACCCAGTTAAACATTCATCAAGATGCTGACCTGTACCCCCCAAAGCATCAAAGTCGTAAGGCCCAGGAAGGATGGGAGCGTCTCAGATGGCATGGACTGAGGAGTCAGGACTGGGCAGTGTGGGGCCTGGTTGGATCCTGGACAGAGAAAGGGTGTCAGTGAGAAACTGGTGAAGCTGAATAAAGACTGTGGCTGAGTTGAGAGCATTAAGCAGTGTTAACTCTTCAGCTTTGATATACTGGTGACACAGGATGTCAGAAGTGGGGGTGCTGGTGACATGAGATGTTGGCACTGAGGTTCCTGGTGAAAAGCTGTGAGGAGCTTTCTTCTCTTTGGCTTATCTGATGCAAATCTAAATCACTTCAGCAGCACACGGTGGCCGATCCCAAGGCAGCTCCTTGAAGGCGGCTCCTTGAAGGCGGCTCCTTGGAGCCGGCCTGTGGGCAGTGCCTGGCAGAGCAGAACAGGGGCAGGCACCATGAATTCCTTCAAGGTGGTGCTGGAGGGACCAGCCCCTTGGGGCTTTCGGCTGCAAGGGGGCAAGGACTTCAATGTGCCCCTCTCCATCTCCCTTTGCCTCGTACCTGGAGGTGAAGCTGCACAAGCTGGGAGAGCTGTTGGTGACTGGGTGCTGAGTATTGATGGTGAGACTGCTGGAGGCCTTACGCGCATGAAGCCCGAAACAAGATCCGAGCCTGTGGGGAGCGCCTCAGCCTGGGTCTCAGCAGGGCCCAGCCGGCTCAGAGCAAACACCGGAGGGCCCTGGCCCCTGCCTCGGACCCCCGGGTACACCTTTGCACCCAGCATTTCCCTCAAAAAGACAGCGTGGCCCTCCTGGGCGCCCCTGCTGCTGACAGCACCCACAGCAGAATGGAGAGCCGTTCGGACCGCTGGTCCCAGATGCCAGCGAGCAGCAGCTGATGGAAGACACGTAAGACTGGCGGCCACGGCCCTGAACGGGCCAATCCCGTTCCTTCCGCATCCTTGCCCACCTCACGGGCACCGAGTTCATGCAAGACCTGGATGAGGAGCACCTGAAGGAGTCAAGGGAAAAGTGTGTCCTGGAGCCGCAGAGCACACGCTACACCCACCTCCAGGACTGGCACCCCCGGCGCCCTGCCCACGTGCTCAACGTGCAGTCGCAGCCCGGCGCTGGCGGGCCAGCTGTCCTCTCGGCCTCTCTCTCTCTTCCTCCTGCCCAGGGCACCCCTGGTGCCTCCAGCTTTTGCCTCCCTGCTTCCACCTCTTTCCTGCTCCTGTCCTGAGCCTCCTGCTGGCCTGGCCCCGGCTGCCCCCCTGGCACAGGGCGTGGCTTCATCTGCCACTGCCTTCCCTTTTTGCCCTCCGGTACTACTGTCTACCAGGTCTGTGCTGGCTTGGGCATGGAAATAAACACTCAGCCCTCCTTTCAAAAAATAAAAATAAAAAATAAATCACTTCTAATAGTTTACAAAGTATCACAATAAAATGGAACACGAATTATAAAATACCAAAATGTTTACAAAAAATTTTTTTTAAATAGCTTAATAGTAGGAATTATATAATACATGCCTCAAATACATGTCACACTTTTACAAACTGGAGAATTTAGGAAAATCTGTTTGGCTATGCAGGCTATTTCAGGCACCTCCTGAACTAGAACACACTGCTGGTGGGTCCTGCTGCGCCCTCCACACGCTCTACAATCTGAACCTGGAACTGAACTCAGGGGTGTCCTCACATTCCAGACCAGGGATGCGAGGGTGGAGCCCTGGAGGAGACGTCACTGGGCCTCTGGGTTTTGGCTTGGTTTGTTGCTTTTCTGATCCGTCAGGAGAGCCTATGGATGCCCAGGCCCCATGCGCAGCCTTCTTTGGCCGATAGACTGAAGGGCTCCTCCCAGAATCTCATATTCAGCATTACATTTGGAGACCAAGACATTGTGCACATCGGACTCCACTGAAGAGGAGAAAACAAGGGCTCATTGCCAAGAAGCTGGCCCAGGAGACTTCGCAGAATTCCGGGGAGGATTTCACAGAGAGCTGTCCATCCCTGTACGCGGAGCCAGGCTCCGGGAATCACCTACCCCAAACAGGTTTCAGTGCCCAAAAAATGAGAGTTTCCATGACAGAAAACACACACACAAAACAATTGGCTCAACCATCTGTTACATTTCAGTTCACTAGGTTCTTCGAGAATGAAAGGAATGTAAAAACATGAATATCAGTTTATTAGTGTTTGAGTCTTACTCTCTCTGAGTGCATATAACATTTGTCAGAATAAACACTAAAAGGAAGAGTAATCTGTTTTTTAATAGATGTCTGTGGTTTCAACACTAGCTATGGGAAAGTGCAGCAGGGCAGCTTCACAGAGTGTCTCTCTTTGAAAGAACTTCAACCCAAACATTCGTTTCTGCCACTAAATGTAAACTGTTCTGCTCCTTTGGACAGAAGCTGAAGTCATTGACTTGACCGAGACCTTAGGTGCGTATTTACACATCAGTGTGCAGAGGCCCAAGCCAGCGCTAAAAGAGATGGATAGCAGGTGGCAGCTGTTGGAACAGTCAGGTGTCAAGCTGTAAAGGCCTTGGCGCCCACCAGTGTGACTCAGTGGCTGAGCATCCACCTGTGACCAGGAGGTCATGGCTTTGATTCCCAGTCAGGGCACATGCCAGGGTTGCGGGCTCCATCCCCAGTGTGGGGCGTGCAAGAGGCAGCTGATCAATGATTCTCTCTCATCAGTGATGTTTCTATCTCAATAAAAATATATATATATTTAAAAAGACCTTTGTGACAAGCAGGTTACAGCAGCTATGAGAAAATAAAGATGAAATGAGCAAAGGTGAGCAAAGGGAGATGCCCATGCTCTGTTGCCGGCAGGAATGCGACACTTTGGGGAGGGAGGATCGATTTTTTTTTTTATACTAGGCAAAGATCTTTATTAACCTTTTTCAAACTTTATTTCCAAGCTTCTTCAGCTTAATTAGCTGCAAAGAATGATTTATGTATAAGCAAAAACTGAAAAGAGCTGCAATGTCCAGGGGCATTGGGCTAAAAAATATTAAAGATCTAGATTTTATCAGATCCATAAACAAAATTTGAAAAAGCAGTCATAAAATAGCAGCTCCCAGAAACTTCTTCAAGTTTATCTTCTTCAGAAGTTGACTCGATTCAGTTTGCTTCATTCTTGGAAGCCTCATCAAAGTTCTCCACAAGATCTGGAACTTCACCCTCATCATCCTCTCCAGTAGCAATGACGCTTTTCCATCCACAAGTTGTTTGGGGCAGAGCTTCAGCCAGCCTCCTTAGGCTAGTCAGACTGCCTGCACCAAGCTGGTTGAAGATGCTGGGTAGCATTTCTGCCAGCTGCTTTGTCTCAGCATGGACTGTCATGGTGAAAGCATTTCTGTCAGCTGGTTTGTCTCAGCATGGACTGTCATGGTGAAAGTGTTCGCTGCCACAGATGCCTGAACTTTAGGGTTGTTAAAGTGGATCACTGTTCCTTGGTTTGCAAACATACTTACCTCGTCAATACCAGAGGTATTGTTTACCCCTAACTTCTTTAAGGAGAACTGAAGTTTTTTATCATCTGCTGTAGCTGTTCTGTGAACCACCTTCTTCTTTCCACAAGCAGTTCCTTTCCCACCAATGCGCACTTGTGCCTGCAGTTTGGCGAGTTTCTCTGGGTTCATGATAGTTTCTTTCATCTTGTTGAAGAGGACACGGGGCCACTCTTGGGGAACTAGGGCTGACGCTCAGGGGGTCTAGGGCAGACCAGCTGAGAATAAGCGCACACACACATGGGGACGCAAGATGGCAGCTTGGGAGGATCACTTTTTGAGCCAATGACCCTGCCTGGGCTAAGAAGCCCGTTCAGCCTACAGCACTCGCCTGGGGGCCCTCAGCACCGGAGCAGAGCTCCTCCGAGGCCTGGGGTCAGTGAGGCCCCCAGGGGAGCCCCATTGACCAGGCGTTCTTCAGGTCACAAGGGTAGTGGCACATCAGAGCATGAGAACAAGACCCCGGGCTTTAACAATAGCCCTGCATTATGCAGAGGTCCTTGCAGCCAGACACACGCCAGGTCCAGGACCTCAAGCCAGGGGCACGCTGCCTCCCCATCACCCTGTCCCTTTAAATCAAGCAACCCATATTTTTATGTTACTCTATTTTTAAAAAATCTTCGGGTGGACAGAAGATAATAGCCAATGTCTCAACCATTTATCCCAGTTTATTTCTCT
>PVJC01043473.1:0-14504 GCA_004026665.1 Murina feae
GGGGGGGGAAGGGCAAGGGGAAAAAATGGAGATCTATCTATCATCTGTTGTAATACTTATCTATCAATTGTTGTAATACTTTAAGCAATGAAATAAAAAAAAAAAAGAAAAAAAAAGTGTAAAATTCAGCACATTACAGGAATACCGTACAATTCCCAAGAACAGGCCATTATTGAGCACCAGCACCAAAGGTTAAAATCCCAATTTAAAAAACAAAAAGGGGGGATATGCAGAAATCGCCTGTAAGTAGACTACACCAAGCCTTGATTACTTTAAATTTTTTCACTTGTGATGCTATTGGCAAGACACCCATGGAAACACACTGGCATCAGAATAAACCAAAGGAAAATGGTCTGGTTAAGTGGAAAGATCCCAAGTCTGGGTTATGGAAGGGCCTCGATCCCCTCTTAACATTTGGTTGAGGGTATGCTTGTATGTTTCCAGAAAATTTCTAGAAGCCAGTGTGGATTCCCGCAAGAAATATTAGACTTCAACATAGATCCAAGGGAGGAACTGGCCAGGTTAATGAGGACCTTGCATCTGGAGCCATGCCTTAC
Source organism: Murina feae (assembly GCA_004026665.1). NCBI lineage: Eukaryota > Metazoa > Chordata > Mammalia > Chiroptera > Vespertilionidae > Murina > Murina feae. The sequence continues at coordinate 558 of PVJC01043473.1, forward strand.
AGCTGCAATTGACTAACCCATCCTCAGATAGCAGTGGTTTAAAATAACCCACTGAAGATAAAGAGTGGGAGGAGGATGAAGTGGATGACAAACAGTCCAGAGGTCACCTGGGGCATGGTGAAAAAGATCGTCCAGAAAGCTGAGCGAATTTGTGAGGAGACCAGAACCCCAAGAATGTCTGAAAATGTCTTTCTTGCCATGCTAGCAGTCATCAGCTGTGTGGTAATACTACCAGGGGCAAACTGGGAAGTATTTTTGGACTTATGTTCCTATCCCATCATGGGTAAGACCCCTCACATGGGCGGATCCCCTGACTAATGTAGTAACCAATAACACCAAACACCTTGGTCACCCAGGAAGACCATGGGTGGGGCAAGGAAGTATATGGGCAAAGTATAATTAAATGGGTGTCACCACCCACTTCCCTTTTGTGTGACACAGAATCAAACCACTGCTCCTTTGTGTGTAAAATGAGAGGCTTCTGGCTAGCATGGACAACAAAGGAGGGGGAAGCGAAAGCCCAAATACGTCTACTATCATTACTTGCTCTGCAGAGAGGTGCAGAAAATATAACTGTACTAAAACACTCCCCCACCCCCACTAAGCCATTATGTAAAAAGTCTTATGAATGGTACCCCACCAAGGAAGAAATTAATTGCCAAGACTGTTACAGTGATTACCCTACCACCAGTGAACTTAATAAGTTTTTCCTTTGTGGATTGGAGCCCCTGCATATAGTAATAATAACACCCAAAAATGGAATGGGAATGCATCTTATCTGTATGTTGAAGTTAATCACTCCATTTCATGGAATGGAGGAGGATTTATTGCATCTCAATTACAACATGACAATTGGCCCCTACAAAACACCCAATGAAAATTAGCTGCTGCACTCACACCTATTAAATGGTATAGTTTTAATTATAGCTCAAATAATTCCATTCATACCTTATAGGGAATTCCCAATAAGACAGTATTTGCCATTGCCTGTGTCTTTGACCTGTTTGTACTCCTCTCTGGCCCCATCCAGATGTGTCTTAATGCTACAAGCCATCTGTATGAGGTGTCATGCACAGGCTGCACACTATCTCATTGCATTAATTCTACATTCCAAAAGGATTTCCTCATGATTTTAAAACAACCAGCTTTCGCTTGGGTTCCTACTAACCTAACCAAGCCTTGGGAATCTCATCAAACCTACCAACTGTTACATGATCTGATAAAAATCTTAAAAAAAAACAAAAAAAAGATTTCTTGGAATGTTAATTGCAGGAATCTTTGCCCTCATAATGTTACTTACTTCTGTGGGAATTGCTGCTTCATCCATGGTACAAACTGTTCAAACTTCTCAGTTTGTACAACAAGTTAAAGAAAATGTAACTAAGACTTTGTCTATACAAAAAGGAATTGACAGCCAGTTTGAGATTGAATTGTCGGCACTAAAGTCTACAGTCTTGTGGATGAGTGATAAAATCCACAGCCTAGAGCAAAGAATATCCTTGCAGTGTCATTATAATTTTTCCCACATTTGTTACTCCCATTCCCTACAATAGTACCTTGCAACATTGGGAATCAATAAAAAAAAATCACCTTCTTGGTGCTTGGGGTAAAGGCAACACAACCCTTGAAATTTTAGAATTACAACAGTTTATTGTACAATTTCCCAGGCAAACATACAAACTAATTCCTTAGATGCCTGGCAATAATTTAAAAAGGACATGAAAGAATTTAACCCCTTCCACTGGATCTCATTACATTTGCCTCTCAGCATAACCACTATTGCTTGTCTCATTTTTGTTCTCATATGTTTATTTCTAGTCTGCAGGTGCAGAATGATGAAGAGTCTTAAAAGTACTCAAACCCTTCAGGCAGCATTCATTTTTCAAGAATTACTAAGGAAAAGAAACAGGGGAGATGCGGGAAGCCACCCATTGTCTTCACTATCGGAGAAGTATAAACAAGGATCCCGAATGCTGGTGAACCTTGAACCCATGGCAAGGGCCAGAGTTATGCACCAATTGTTTAGTCCAGACAATGGGGGCTCAAGTTATTTCCTGATCAAATAGTCTCAGAGTAAATCTTTCTAATGACCTTTAAGATAGTCTGTCTATTACTGCAATTACTTGCCACCTAAGGGCTAGATGTGTATCCAAAATTGAATAAAAGATTGGCGAGGCCTGGGCACCAGTGGAAGTCCTTTCTCTTGCATTGGGCTTGCCCACCCAATATTTCCAAATTATTATTTCTTGTCTAGGGGATAAGCTGGCAGTCAGACATCCCTCTGGCAGCCCAGAAGGCCTCGGGGGATGCCCACTTGCCAGCAGGAAGCAGGCCTAAGCTGTAGTCGGACATTCTTAGTGCTGCTGATGAGGTAGGAGAGGCTCCCACCACTACCACTGTGCTGGCAGCCATCAGCCTGGCTTGTGGCTGAGCAGAGCTCCCCCTGTGGGAGTGCACTGACCACCAGGCGCAGCTCCTGCATTGAATGTCTGTCCCCTGGTGGTCAGTGTGTGTCATAGTGACCAGTCATTCCCAGCCTTTCTGCTGTTAGGGTCAGTTTTCATATTACCCTTTTATTATATAGGATAGAAGCCTGGAGCATGGGTGGGGGCTGGCTGGTTTGCCCTGAAGGGTGTTCCAGATCAGGATGGGAGTGCCTGGCCAGCCTGGGGGAAGGGGCTGATGGCTATTTGCAAGCTGGCCACAGCTCCTTCAGGGTGGGGGGGTCCTGTTGGGGTGCCTGGCCAGCCTGGGTGAGGGGCTGAGGGCCGTTTTCAGGCTGGCCAAGCCCCCCAGCAGGGACCCTCACCCCATGAGGGTGGGGCCATCCTGGGTGAGGGGCTGATGACTGTTTTCAGGCTGGCCACAGCCCCCAGCTACCCAAGCTCCCAGTGAGGCTGGCTGGAAGAAGGTATCTGGGCTTTATTTATCTTCTATAATTGAAACTTTGATTCTTTGAGCAGAGACCACAGCCTGCCTAGGCAGGCAACTTTCTCCAATGCCTGGGCAACGAAGCCTCCTGCTTGCTTCAGCCCTCTGGCTTCTATAATTGAAACTTTGTTGCCTTGAGCAGAGACCACAGTCGGCCTAGGCAGGCAGCTTCCTCCATTGCCAGGGAATGAAGCCTCTTATGTGTTCTAGCTCTGTGGCTGCTGGCTGCCATTTTGGTTGGGTTAATTTGCATATAGTCGCTCTGATTGACTGGTGGGCATAGCTTGGGACGTAGCAGAGTGATGCAATTAGCATATTACTCTTTTATTGGATTAGATTTTTTAATTTCATGCCATTGTGAACTGAGAAGATGCTTAATATAATTTCAATCTTCTTGAACTGTAGAGACATAGTTTGTGTTCTAAGATGTAATCTATATTTGAAAATGTCCCATGTGTATCCTGTAACTTTTCATTGAAATGTTCTGTAAATACCCATTAATTACATATGATCTAGTGGGTTGTTTACAATAATTGTTTCCTTGTTGATTTTTTTGTCTAGAAGATTTATCCAGTGATGTCAATGGGGTATTAAAGTCCCCTACTATAATTGTATTGCTGTCTATCTCTCCCTTGATATCTTCCTGAAGTTTTTATGTATTTGGATGCACCTGTATTGGGTTCATATCTGTTTACCAGAGTTATATCTTCTTGTTGCATCAATCCCCTTAATATTATGAAGTAGCCTTCATTATCTCTTGTTATGGCCTTCACTTTGTGGTCTATTTTGTCAGATATAAGTATTGCTACCCACAGCTTCATTTTAATTTCCATTTGCATGGTAGATTTTTTCCATCCCTTAATTTTCACTCTGTGTGTGTCCTTTGTTCTGAAGTGGGTCTCTTGTAGACTGCATATATATGGGTCATGTTTTCTTACTCACTCAGCTATATTATGTCTTTTGATTGGATAATTTAATGCAGTTTTATTTAATATCATTATTTATAGGTACTTGTTTGTTGCCATTTTTAGTGTTTATGTCTGTGTTCCTCCCTCTCTTTCTATTTCTTCTTTTTATAATAGTCCTTTTCGTATTTCATGCATTCTTTGTTTGGCAGTAATAAACTCCTTTAGCCTTTTCTTTTTCTTTTTGTCTGTGAATCACCAATTTCACCTTCAATTTTACATGATAGCCTTGCTGGATAGAGTAATCATGGATTCAGTTCCGTGCTTTTCATTACTTATATACTTCATTCCATTCTCTTCTAGCCAATAATGTTTCTCTTCAGAAATCAGCTGGAAGTTTAATGGGAGTTCCCTTGTTGGTATATATATATATATATATATATATATATATATATATATATATATATATATATATATATCTGCCTTTAAGATTATTTCTTTGTCTTTATAGTTTGCCATGTTAATTATTATGTGTCTTGGTGTGTGTGTGTTTTGAGCCTCTTTGTGCTTCCTGGACCTGTGTGACTTTTTTTCTTCCCCAAATCAGGGAAGTTTTCTGTTATTATTTCTTCAAACAGTTTTTCTATTCCTTACTTAGCTTTCTCTCTTTATGGTATCCCCATTAGGCAGATTTTATTTCATTTCATGTTGTTCCAAAGCTCCCTTAGACTTTCCTCATACTTTTCAATTTTTTTCCAGTTGCTTCTCTGATTGGATTTTTTTTTCTACCTAGTCTTCTAACTCACTTATTCAGTCCTCATCTTCTTCTTGATTACTTTTGACGCATTTCAGGGTGTTCTTTATTGCAGTTATGTCATGTCTCATTTCTTCTTGATTCTTACTCATGTTGTCCTATTGCTCATTGAACTTCTTATAATTCTCATTAATTTCCTGTAATTCTCAGTCAGATATTTGGGCATCCTTATAACCATTACTTTGAATTCTTTATCTGACAAATTACTTGCCTCCATTTCATTTAGTCCCTTTTCTGGCGATTCCTTCTTTCCTTTCATTTGGGTGTTTTTTCTTTGCCTCCCCCTTTTTGCTTTCCCTTTGTATTTGTTTCTATGTATTAGATCAAACTGCTGTGCCTCCTAGATTTTGTGGGGGTGGTCCTAAATAGTGGGTGTTTTATTGGGCTCAGTGGTGCAGTCTCTTAGACCTCTTGAGCTGTGTGCTTCCAGAAAGCCCATTACTTGAGTTATTTGGATTCTCCTCTTATAGTTGGGTTTTGAATGATATTTTCCCATTCATTGATGTATTATCTCTCAGACTGGGTGACTATGTGGCTCACTCCCAACCAAGTTGAGCAAGCTTTTTTGATGTGATGACTGAACAGAACAAAAAACAACCAGACAAAACACTAAACAGAAGAAATAAAACAAATATGTAGACAAGAACCCTACGGCAACAACAAAAGCAACTACCAGAGAAAACATAATTAGGAAAGAGAAAATAGTGCAAGAATGATAAAAGAAACAATTTATGAGGTGAAAATTAAAGGAAGTAAACAAACAAATGTGCAAACAAAAAATCAACAAGAAAGGGGGGCAGAATATGCAGATGCAAAGCTTAAATAAAGAAAATAAGAATAAAGAATTAGAGGAATAGGGGATGAAAATGGTTTAGAATACAGGAGGGAGAAAAGAAATGAAAAAACAAGAAACAGTTTTGAAAATGAAGGAGAAAGCAGATTGTTCTAAAATAAGAAAGACAAAAAATATTAGATAGCAGAAGAAGAAGAAAAGAGAAGGAAAAGAGAGAAAAATTGAGTAGTAAAAAAAGGATAAAAGAACAATTGAGTACGAAAAGGGAAGAGAATAATTATATATATGAATGAAACAAGAGACTAGAATAATAACAAATCAATAAAGTAAATAAAGAGGATAAATTTTGAAATATAAAGGAAAGAGAAAAACTAAAACAAAAGAATAGAGAAGAAAAAAGGGAGGGAAAAAAGAGAAGTAGCATTAGTTTCAGCAGAATGTAATGCTCCATGGGAGCTTGCTTTGGATCCCACTCTTCTGTTCTGTGTGCCAATTCTGGGCTTCTAGTCAGGTACTTAGGTTCTAACCACTGCCAGGAACTGTCTTTTGGCTTTCAACAATCTGCTTGACACTGTGAGTCAATGGTTCTCAACCTTCTGGCCCTTTAAATACAGTTCCTCATGTTGTGACCCAACCATAAAATTATTTTCATTGCTACCTCATAACTGTAATGTTGCTACTGTTATGATTCATAATGTAAATATCTGATATGCAGGATGGTCTTAGGTGACCCCTGTGAAAGGGTCATTTGACCACCAAAGGGGTCATGATCCACAGATTGAGAACCGCTGCTAAGCAATCCAATAATCCACCATTTGTGTCCATCTCCACAGGTCTTGGCTGCAAGTAGGAAGGGACCAATGTACTCTCTAAACAATCCATTTTAAAAATGGGCAGAGGACCTGAGTACACACTTCTCCAAAGAGGACATACAGATGGTCATTAGATATGTGAAAAAAGTGTTAAAATTCACTAATTATCACAGAGATTCAAATAAAAACTACAATGAAGTATCACTTCACACCTGCAGAATGGCTACTATCAATAAATCAAAAAACAATGAGTTCTGGCAAGGATGGGGAGAAAAGGGAACGCTTGTGCACTGTTGGTGGGAATGCAAATTGGTGCAGCCACTGTGGACAATAGTATAGAATTTCCTCAAATAATTAAAAATGGAACTGATTTTTGATGCAGTGATCCCACTTCTGGGAATATATCCTAAGAAACCTGAAATGCCAATCAGAAAGAATATATGTACCACTATGTTCATAGCAGTATTATTTACAGTAGCTAAGATCTGGAAATAGTCCAAATGCCCATCAGTAGATGAGTGGTTGAAAAGGCTGTGGTACATTTACACAATGGAATACTATGTAGCTGTAAAAAAAAGAAGGATCTCTTACCCTTTGAGACAGCATGGATGGACCTGAAGTTGATTATGCTAAGTGAAATAAGCCAGTCAGAGAAAGATTAATATCACATGATCTCAGTTATATGTGGAATCTAATAAACACAATAAAATGCTGAACAAAATAGGTCCAGAGACATGGAAACATGCAGAAGACTAAGGATTCTCAGAGGGAAGTGGAGGAAGGGAGGAGATTAACCAAACAACATAAATACATATATGCATAACTCATGGACACTCACAACAGTGGGTTATAGTACTGGGGAGGGGATGGGAGTGTGGAGGAAAGAGTCAGTTGGAAAAAAGTGGGACATCTGTATTACTTGTAATACTTTTAAAAATAAACATAAATTAGATCTCCATTTTTCCCCTTGCCCTTCCCCCCCTCCTCCCTAACCCCCAGATTCTTGTGTCCATTGATTATGCTCCTATGCATGCATGCAAGGGAGATCTATTTATCATTTGTTGTAATACTTATCTATCATTTATTGTAATACTTTAAGCAATAAAAAAATTTAAAAAAATAAATAAATAAACATAAATTAAATAAAAAAATACAAAAGATCAATGAAACCAATAGCTGGTTCTTTGAAAAACTGAACAATATGTACTTTTAGCCAGACTCATCCAGAAACAAAGAGAGAGGACCCATATAAATAAAATCAGACACAAAAGAGGTGAAGTAACAGGTGACAGCACAGAAATACAAAAGATTGTAAGAAAATACTATGAACAAATATATGACAAGAATCTGGAAAACCTGGATGGCATGGGCAAATTCCTAGAAAAATACAATCTTCCAAAACTGAATCAGGAAAAATCAGAAAACCTGAATAGGCTAATAACAATTGACGAAATTAAATCAGTAATCAAAAAACTCCCAGCAAACAAAAGCACTAGTCCAGATAGCTTCACAGGGGAATTTTACCAAACATTTAATGAAGGACTAACACCTCTCCTCCTCAAACTATTCCATTAAATCAAAGAGGAAGAAACACTTCCAAGCTATTTTTTATAAGGGCAACATTATTCTAATTCTAAAACCAGATAAAGACACTACAAAGAAAGAGAATTATAGGCCAATATCCCTGATGCACATAGATGAGGGGTGGGGAACCTTTTTCTGCCAAGGGCCATTTGAATATTTATAATATCACTAGAGGCCTCGTGCACAAAATTTGTGCACAGGTAGAGTCCCTAGCAGCTGCCAGCTGCCAGCCAGGGCCTTCCTTTGTTCCACACCACCCCCTGGTGGTCAGCATGTCATAGCAAGCAATTGAACTCCTGGTTGGTCGAACTTCTGGTTGGTCAAACTCCTGAGAGGACACTTTGCATATTAGGCTTATATATATATAGATTTGTAGGACATACAAAATTTTCAACTTAAAAATTAGCCTGCTATGTTTGGTCCAATATTTAATTAACTTAACCCTAATGCCTTGGCCAGGCCAGACCACCTTCAAATCTCATTATGTAGTCTACTTTCACATTATACCAAGGTTATTCTATGTGGCTATTAGCATATAGCCCAAATGATAGTATCACACTTCACAGTTAGGTTATAAAGTTTTTCATTTGGGCACTCTCTTGCTTGCTTGATTACTTTCTTTTTCTTGAATCATTTGATTTGAAGATGAAATTATATAGTAAGTAGCCCTATTGAGAAGATAGCATGGCAAGAAAATCAGGCCTGCTGATAGAAGTCACATAAGTAAACTTTAAATCTCATGAAAGACTCAGACTCAGAATGATCCAATGAAGCTGCATCCATATTCCTGACCTAGAGAAACTGCATGATAATAAATGCATGTTTTAAGTTTCTAGTTTTTGGAATAACTTTTTATGAAGTGGTAAGTAACAAATACAATCATGTATGAATACTTCAGACAACTGAAAAAGAAGGTTCTTAAGCTTAATGTACATGGACAAGGCTATTTGGGTAACAATCTGTATATGTATCCGTTTTTGTTGGAAGTAGAACAGGATAACTCCACTTACTGTTCTATATTCACAGAAAAGGTGAGTTTTCCTGTTTGAGTGTTTTCCCTTAAAATTTGTCTGTAAGTACAAGACATTTAATTACTAATCTAGCGGACTCAAGACTTAGAGGCATGCAGTAAAAGGCATCCTTTCAGTCCAGAACTGTAAACCAGCAAAAGTCTCCAGATAAAATTAAAAGCAAAGTATGAGGATTTGGCAGTACTGGACATATACCCTCTATAATTTGTTAAATAGTTCTGAAATCCTATACAAAATGATAATCTCTGGTCTTGGATTTTTGTCCAGGCAGGATGTGAGTGTTATATTGGGACTGGCAAGGTCATATTAATTGGCATTTAAGACTCATATCAGAGTCTTTATAACTTTTTTCACATGCCTCTTTAAAAATATTGTTTTAAATTTGGAGCCCTGGCATCTGGATGGAGTGTTATTGCTATCAGTCAGCTTATTAGCTCTTCCTGGCCTTCTGTCAGCTCAAATAGCTGTTCTTGCCTTTTGTAGAATTTCTTCAGGGATTTCTGTTTGAAGCATGTCTTCCAATTATAATGGCACCACTTGGAGAATGCAGGCTTAATCTGGGAATACTTTGATGTCCCCATTTGCTGTTGAGAAAGTTAATTGGGCATTTAATATTTTAGTAGATCTCACCCCAATAAGGGAATAAGCATATACAGACTTTTCCAGATACATCAGTAATGGATTTGGTCTCGGGGAAGAGGAGTTCCTGCCTGATGTTTAGTACAGATCCACTGTCAATCAGGAAGTCTGTGAGTTTCCCATAGCAGCCGTCACCCAGAGTTGTTTGTAGGAAATGTTGACAGAGCAAATAGACTGAGCTATGGCATCTGGTGAGTTGATTTGTGAAAAGTTCCTTCCTCTATAATTGGGAGAAATTAGGGCATTCTCTTCAATAATGAACCTTTTGTTTACAATATGCATATTGTCAGGTTGTAAGGACCTTACGGGTCTTACCCATGGTTGTTTGTTTTCTCCAGCAAGCACCTTACTGGGTCTTGATTGAGAACAGTTAAGTGCTATGGTAAGCAGGACAGCTTGTTGTCTCATGCCATGTTGTTAGCCTCAAATACCCATTCAATGAAAGTTTATGGGTTCTCCTTGGGACCATGTTTGGAACCCCTTTATGAAGTTCTGTTATCAGGCTCACACTGCTCTCTTATTTTGGGGGAAAGGCTGGCACAATGCTACAAGTGCTCACATGGAGCTCCACAGTGTCTTCAACCTGGGCTTCACCCCAGGCTGGCTTCAGAGACATTAAAGCTGTAGCATGAGCCCAGGATAAGGACTCAACTGGGGGCTTCTGCCCTATGCTGTCAAAGCCTGCTATTTCTTGCTATCTCTACCTAGTAGGCTTTCCACAGAATCTTCTAAATGGACACTCTGAATTTGCTTCTGAGTCATGCCTTCAATATTCACAACAGCTGCACAGTGAACTGCTGCACCTGGATAAATGCTTATTACCATGGTGTTCTCTGTTACTTGACTAACACCAAACTGTCCCTTGATGGAGGTTCCAAATGCAGAGGTGAAGAGTTTTCCATTTTTTAGGATCATCTAAGTAGGACTGCATGTTGTTCTTCCAATTATATCAACTGTGGTAGAAATGGGGGAGAGCATCTAATCTAATAAAAGAGTACTATGCAGATTAATCATCACTCTGAGACACCTAAGCCACATCCACCAGCCAAGCCACACCCACCAGCCAATCAGAGCGGCTGTATGCAAATTAACCCAGCCAAGATGGAGGCCAGCAGACACGGAGCTAGAGCAAACAGGAGGCTTCCATTGCAACTGCCTTGGTCAGCTGGGACTCTGCTCAGGGCAACAAAGTTTCAATTATAGAAGATAAATAAACCCCAGAAACCTGATTCCAGCCAGCCTCACTGGGACCTTGGGTCAATGGGAGCTGTGGGCAGCCTGAAAACAGCCCTCAGCCCCTCACCCAGGCTGCCCAGGCACCCCAGTAGGGACCTGAACCCTGAAGAGGCTATGGGCAGTCTGAAAATGGCCCTTAGCCCCTCACCCAAACCATCCACACCCCCATGGGGTGAGGGTCCCCCCTGGGGGGTTTGGTCAGCCTGCAAACAGCCATCAGCCCCTCACCCAGGCTGGCTAGGCATGCCAGCAGGTGGACATCCCACAAGGGGTCCCAGACTGCGAGAGGGCACAGGCCGGCTGGCTGAGGGATCCCAAATTTTTGTGCACCAGGCCCCTAGTAATTATATAAATCCCCTAAGTTGACTTTGGTCATCTAGACCTGCAGGGACTTATCTCAACAGATATTTCCCTGCCAGAGGCAGAGTAACTCCTGGACCAAATTGATTTCTCTGGCAAGTATTGGAGGGAAGATTGTTCCTTTGACTATCAAAGAAGGGTACAAGGCTAGATCTATGACCCTAGGAAAATTGTTGGTAGAAGTCTCCGCACTACGTACAGGAATTCCTGCATCATACACTGTGGGGACCACAGGATGTGCTGAAGGAGCCAAATTTAGTAAATCAAGTTCATCATTTGGCTCTGATACAGGCAAGACAGGCTCTTTCTAAGGGTCTTCCTTATGAAAACTAATTAAGGACCCATTTGGGGACCATTTCTACTCTCATTCCAACTGATATTGGGGTCAGGCAGTGTTACATAAGAAAACTATTTTTTTAACTCATAAGTTCATAACTATTTACTAACTTTGAAGTATATATCCCAAAAGACTACTGTCAAGTATACTATTAACATTCCCCTTGGTTTTACACACTTATATATCTGATCATAATCAATTGACAAGGAAATTTGCTCTTCTCTGTAACATATATAACTAAAATTATTTATTTATTTGATAAAGCTCTCCATGTCCAACATAGATTAAAATTTTTGTTTATAAAGAAATATTTGAGGCATAATATATAGCCCGGAATAATCTAAAGCCATTTCCAGGTTAAAAAAAAAGTCTCTTTTGGAAACCTAAATCCTGGGGATTTTGTCAAACATACTTGAATAAAAAGATCACATATCACTGTGAAGTAGTATTAAATTATCCATTTATCCAAAGTGAAAATAAAATATATCAAACAAACTATCTACTAGTATTGTTACCAAAACTTTAGTTCTTAGGTAAAGGTGACCAGGTTAATGATCACTTTTAAGACTACTAATGTAGGACTCTGGTATCTGAACTTGCCATAATGCTTTGGGCAACTCCTTGAGGATTTGCTAAAAGTAGCAAATTACAAAAGCTTTTTAAAAAAATTAGTCATTTTTATATATTTATTTATTTATTTAAATTAAAGTTATTGAGTGACATTGGTTAATAAAATTATATAGGTTTCAAGTGTACAATTCTATGACACAGAAGCTTTAATCTAAAACAAAATGTACACAAAACAAAACTGACACCTATACAATACAGTAGATTGAGTACTTTTCCAGACAAAGAAATCCAAGACCATAGGACTCAAACCCAACCTTGAGGACCTCAAGAGTTGACACATTCCTTCCAATTGTCTCCCTAAGGTGGAACTCAGACCCACAATCCCATCCCTGGTACCCTAACCCAAGTTTTAGGGGGTAGGACTCAAACCCACAATCTTTAAGAGATTTTCAGGCAATTTATACAGAAGCTTATTATGAGCACAGTTACTCACCCAAAAGACATTTGACCCAGAAGCTATTTCTTTTCCAAAACACGAATTCAAAAGAATATATTCATTGGGAGGGAAAAGGGGGGCATCTGTAATATTTTCAACAATAAAGATACATTTTTTAAAAAGAATATATTCACCCTCATGTTCATTGTAGCATTATTTACAATAGCCAAGATATGGGAGCAAAAAGAGTATCCATCAATAGACAACTGGATAAAGAAGATGTGATATATATATATATATATATATATATATATATATATATAGAGAGAGAGAGAGAGAGAGAGAGAGAGAGAGAGAGAGAGAGAGAGAAATATTACTTAGCCATAAAAAGTGAACTTTTACCGTTTGTTACAGTATAGGTGGACCTAGATGGAGTATTATGCTATATGAAGTAAGTCAGAAAAAGACAAATACTATATGATTTCACTTACATCTGAAATCTAAAAAACAAAATAGATTCATAGATATAGGGAATAGACTGATGGTTGCCAGATGGTTGGAGGTTTAGGGAACTGGGTGAAAAGTTGAAGGGATTAAGAAATACAAATTAGTAGTTACAAAATAATAATTGGGATGTATAGTTCAGCATAAGGAATATAATCAATAATATTTTATTAACTATGCATGGTGCCTGGTGGATATTCAAAATATCAGCAGGAATGTTTTGGAAAGTATATGATAGTGTAGCCATTATGGTGTACACCTGAAACTAATACAAAATAATATTGCATGTAAGCTGTAATTGGAAAAGAAAAAAAAAAAAAACAAGAAAATATTTGAGTAAAAAAAAGTGAAAGTAGTGCGAGGGAGCCTGGATCACTGTGGCAGATGAAGCAGAAATCCAGCAGCCTAGCCTCTAGACAAAGCAGTGTAGGTAGCCACTTAGAGTCAGCTACAAGGGTCCACAATATGCAGGGGTCTTTAGTACCTGAGGAAGGCAGTCACAAGGACCGAATTTCTGTCATAGTCACTAAAATTTTACCAAACAAGGATCCCCTGCCCAATGCACAAATAATCCAATAGGATAGCAGCAGCTTTTGAGAGAAGAAAAGGCTTGTATTTGTAAATCATCTGAGACAGGAGACAAGGTTCAACTCTGGCTCCCTCATAAGGGTTTGGAGCCCACAGTTAAGAGTTTAAATGTGTTACACATGAGTGGTGTTTCACAAATTTACTTATAAGTGGTTTCGTTGTCTTGTTAAAAACAGGATAAGAGCAGTTTGAGCTGGTTCTGCAGTTAGAATTTAATCTAAACTAATAAAAGCGAAATATTAAAATTAACCGTTTCTCCGAGACAGGGTAAGCCACGCCCACCAGCCAATCAGAGCGGCTGTATGCAAATTAGCCCAGCCAACATGGCGGCCGCCACTCACGGACCTGAGTAAACAGCCCTTTCCATTGCGGCAGCAGCGAAAGTGAAGCTGCGCCCCTCAGCTCAG
>PVJC01043474.1:0-14500 GCA_004026665.1 Murina feae
GCTGGCCAGTCAACCTCCCACCATCTCTTCCTCTTGATAGGCCCAGCCCCAATCCACCCTGATTGGGGCTGGGTGGGCCCGATCCCACCAGTGCATGAATTCATGCACTGGGCCTCTAGTCTATATAATAAAAGCCTAAGCAACAGTTAAGGCAGAACAACCAATTACTATGATGCACACTGACCATCAGAAGGCAGACATTCAATGCATGAGCTTCTCCCTGGTGGTGAGTGCACTCCCACAGGGGGAGCTCCCCTCATCTAGAAGCTGGGCTCACAGCTGGCAAGCACAGTGCAGGTGGTGGGAGCCTCCCCTGCCTCCATGGTAGTGCTAAGGAGCAGCAAGCTGAGCATTAAGGAGCAGCAATCAGGTGGGCGGTAAGGAGCGAGGAGTCCCAGACTGTAAGAGGTATGTACACCAAAGGGTCCTGAACTGCGAGAGGGTGCAGGCCAGGCTGAGGGCCCCCCCCACCCCCAGTGCACAAATTTCTAATAATTTATAATTAATCATTGTTACTTGGTTGGTCCATTCTGGTTGTCATAACTTTTCTCTATTATAACTTTTCTCTATTATAAATTCAGCTGAGCACAGGCCAGTGTGGCTCAGTCTGCTAAGCATCATCCCATGCACCAAAAGGTCACTGGTTAGATTCTGGTTAGGGATGCATATACTGAGGCAACCAATCAATGTTTCTCTTCAATGTTTCTTTCTCTCTGTCACTCCCCCTCTCCCTTCTTCTCTATCTAAACAATCAATAAAAACATGTTTTAAATTGAGCTAAGATTGAAGGATGATTAGCCAGGAAAAGAGTGTGGGGATGGATTTACTTGAGCAAAGAACAAGAAGCTTGAACTTAAAAAAAAGTATAAAATTGATTCATTGAAATATTCAGTAATAATGATAATAGAACCTGACAAATAGCACTTACTATGACCCAGGGATGCTCTGATTCTTTTATAGATGCTAATGCATTTAATCCTACTAGAATTATCCAGTCACACATAAGGTAATGCAGCACAGACAGGTAAATAACCAACAGAAGAACACATAGCTAATACATCACTGACATGGAAATCAGATCAAAGAGGTCTGGCTCCAGAGTGTACCAGTAAATAAATCAGAAAAGAAAAATGTGCTTATTTAAAATTTATGTTAAAAGGTTAACAACCAAAGTTTTATAATTATGATGTAAATTGTTTTTTAGTTTTACATTTTGCATGCCTTTGAAGATTGGAGCCCATGGGTTTCTCTCTCTTACTTATAAAATTAAGGGAATGAAATAGTGGTTTTCCTTATTTGTTCTAAATATTAATCTCTGCCAGGAGTCATGGGGTGTATCCATGCTTATAGTATTTCCTTCTGCCCTGTGATTTACAAGAAGAGGAAATTGTGCCTTGCCAAGTTGACATCTCATTCATAAAAAGCAGAAAAGAGACCTGTACTTTTAAGGAATTACATGGCATTCAGAGGGTTGAGTCTTGGTTTCCACGAAGTTTGAAGGTAGTAAGGGATGTGGCCATAGAGGGAGGCAGAAGTCAGGTCACAGAAGAGAAGCTTCTATTTTATGCTGGAAACGATGACCAGTATTAAAGGATTTTCAACAGGAAGAGACAAGAGACTGATTTGCACTTTAGCAAAATCACTTTGGATGCTGAGTGATGATGGGGCAGATTTGAGAGAGGCAAACTGGAGGAAAATGGAGTTGATAGGACACTCTGACAACAGTCGTGGAGAGCAATGATGAGGACCTGACATATGACTGGCAGTGGGAATGGTAAGAAGCAGATATACTTAATTCCCAAATGCAATCAAATCAGTAATTGAATACAGTATCTGTAAGGGATACGTTCCAAGACCCCCAGTGGATGCCTAAAACCTATGGTACTGAGCCCTACATAAACTCTCTTCTTTCCTACACCACATGCCCACCTTTTCCCTTAAAGGAAGCACTTGACAGCTTCCCTTTGGCATATTCCAATTGCCAAGGCCACTACTCTTGCACTTCGGAGCCATCATGAGGTAAAATAAGTTTTATTGAACACAAGCACTGTGATACCAACAGTCAGTCTGATAACTGAGATGGCTACTAAGTGACTAACTAGCAGGTAGTCCATACAGCGTGGGTACACTGGGCTAAGACGTGATTCAAGACAGCGTGCAATTCAAACTCATAAATTTCCTACATCTGAATTTTCCATTTAATAGTTTGGACCACAATTGGCCATGGCTAATAAAACCAAGGAAAGTGAAACCACAAATGGGCGGCGGGCGGGGGGGGCGCTACTGTAGATGAAGGAGGTGAGGTGGAGGGATGAGCCAAGGGTGACTCCCAGGTTACTTTGAATTGTTCCTTTTTTATTATGTACTTCTCCCTCTCACCATTGCTTCCTCCATGTAAGAGACTGGAAAGGTCAATATCAATCCCAGCAAGGTGTCAGTTCATACATACACAAGCAATTGAAATTAGACTCTTGAGGGTCTGGAATCTACAAGGAAAGCATGAGAAATGCTAACAGATTGAGCACAAGGACCTGAGCCCAATCTGATCTATGCAACCTCAAACACACTTCCCAGACATATTCTAGGGCTCTGTTTACATTTATTTTAAATTTTTGCATGCTATTCTATAGTTCTAATTCCTTTTTGATTTGAATTGTGTTACTGACTAAATCTTCTGGAAGATTACATGGCCCCCTCTTACTTCCCTTTATTTATTTATTTTTCCTTCAGTCACACAGGGGATTTCATTGCCTGCAATGAGGTGAGTCTAGGCAGACACTGTAAGAAATTCATCAAACCAGCAATACTTGTTGACTACGAGTACCCAGTTCTGGTTTTTGGGTTCGGAAAGAATAGTTTTCCTTCTCCTTCCTTCCCTCCATCCTGGATCGCTCCCTTCAAATTGTATTAAATATGAAATTTGAGAAATGTTAATATTAGAGATGGTGTGGAACAATTGATACATATACTCTGCTGATTGAAATGTGAGTTAGTCCTATCACTTTGGAAAAGACTGTTGTCATGTGTAGAGTAAAGGTAAGCATAGCCAACCTTCTCCTACATACATCCTGCACATGTACACCAGTAATCATTCACAAGAATGCTCATAGCAGCCCTGCTGGCATTGGTAAGAATAAAAGATGGCAAATGAAAAATAAATCATGGTATAGTCATACACTGAAATATCAGCAGGAGTAAAAGCAAACATACTACACCTATACACAGTAACACGGGTGAATCTCAGAAGCATAATTGAGTGCACTGTAAACAATATTAAGGAGAGAGATGGGTCAGAGGAAGAAGGAAAAGGGGACAGCATTATAGAGGGGTATATGGGTGGAGAGCAGGGATGCCTGTCATATAATTAGTCTTTATAATCCACATTTTCTGTCTACTCAATATTAAATAAAATAATTATAAAAGTATAAAAATCAGGTTATACATTTTAAATTGTATATGTATATAATACCTATAATGATTGCTAGTATATAGAGAAAAGTGTCCAGAAAATTGTGCACCAAAATAGTAATAATAGTGGTAAAAGTGAACTTTTTTCCTCCTCTTTGTTTTTTGTTCAAAAATAGCATGCAACATTTTTGTTTAAAAATTTTTAATTACATATAAAATTTATAATGAAATAAAATTGTTCATAGTATGTCAAGTTATGGGCTATAAAATTATTATTTTTTAATTTGGAGAGGAGGTGGTATGATCTCATCTAGGGATAAAAAACACAAAGATAAATTTAAAAATATTACTGTGTAATAACAGGGGATTTCTGTTTACTTCTTTTTTCTTAAGTTAAATTTCTAAATTTCTGTAGTGTTGATTTAAAAAAATATTTATTTGTATTGATTTTAGATTGGAAGGGGGGAAAGAGAGATAGAAACATCAATGATGAAAGATAATCATTGATTGGCTGCCTTCTGCACACTCCTCAATGGGGATCGAGCTCACAACCCTGGCAAGTGCCCTAACTTGAACTGTGACCTCCTGGTTCACAGGTGGACACTCAACCGCTGAGCCACACTGGCCGGGTTTCACAGTGTTGCTTTTAAAATAATGAGTTATAATGAAAGCTTTTGCTTTGTCTTGTTTTGTTTTAAGAAGGAAGTGCCAAAGGCTCAATACTTGCTTAAATTCATAGAAGATCCAATGCATCTGGTTCATGACTAAATCTCTGCTACATGGACAGTCATTCGCTCATAGAAAGCATTCAATAATTATTTATAGAATAAACGAATGAGTAAATGAGTGAGTTAATGAATAAACAATGTTAACTGAAGGAGTGGAAGAACACTTGATCTCCAGTTTATAACTACCTTCTCCATCCATTACAGTTCAGAAAGGGCATAATTCCCATTGTTAAGAAGAAAATGAAGCCTAAAATGGGAAGGAAGATTGTATGGCATCTCATTCCTTGCTTGAATAAAGTCCCTTCTAGCAGCTGAGACAACATACCGTTAGAGGCTGATAATCCTGGATTTTTGGAAGGCAGAGAAGTTACAGAATATTGAAGACAAGCACACAGCAACCAGCTTTCCAAAGAAGGAGGGGGAAACAGGATGGATTCCATAAACTTAAGAATGGTCAGATTCTTGGTAAGAATGCAATTCTTGGTAAGAAACCCTTTGTTGGCACTTTGAAAAGGAAGTATTCATGCAAGTCAGCATGGGTGCAGCTAGGGTGAGTCAGACTTTCCTCTCTGGTAGCAGGAACATCTGAGGAAGGGTGGGGTGGAAAGAGCTATAGATGAAATATTTCATCTTCAGCACTAAACAAAAGTACCCAGGGATCAAAGAAGAAAGGGTAAAATTCAGGAAAGTGGTGTGCAATCTATTGTGAATAAGCATCATTGTTGTATGGGCCAGTGTGCAAAAACTAAACCAACTTTGAACCTTAATCTTCCCCAAGTTCCCCTCCTGCACTCCAGTCCTTCTCCTTTGAATTGAGAAAGTAGAGTCAGTCAAGCAAGACTGAAGCTCCAGTTGGAGGATGGGTGTTGCCTACCAAAGACCAAAGCTTGAAAGACAGATGACTCAGTGTTCTCAGTAACTTTTAAAGACCCAAGCAATGGTCCACGTCAGCTTCTTCCATCCTCTGGCCCATGTGTGTTGCCTGCACCTTCACATCCAAAGTTCTGCTAGCCAAGGAGACAAAGGCCACTGACTGCCACTCTCCCCATCCTGTACACACACAGTAGCCCACAGTCTGTAAAGAGGAGAAAGATAGTCATCAGAGGCATCCATCTAAGTGTCAGTTTCTCTCCCTAAGTATGCTCTCAATTTGTTGAGAGAGAAAAAAGGCAGTACAAGCCATCTCCTAGGGGAGGGAGAGTGAATTCTAAGGGAAAGGAACCCATGGTCTTTTCTTTCCTATTTTTCCTTAAACAAACTGACAAGTATTCTTGTTAAACCCACTCACCTACTCTCCAGGATATAGCTACCCAGGTCCCCTTAATATGAGCCATATGGCTTGCTTTGTCACTACCTGCAGTGCCCATGTGAATGAGAGGGCTGTGAAATGCAATGCAAAGTGTTAAGTCACCAGACCATAAGGACCTGGGGACAATGGACCTCAACTCTATCATTCTCACCCTCCCTTCTGTCTCTCCAGGAGCCCACTCTTCTGTCTGTTCATTAAATGCACCTAGCCCATTTCCAACACCAGATCTTTGCCTTTGCTGTTTCCTCGACCCAGATACACTTCCCCCTAATCTGTGTGAGTCTGGCACCTTCTCAACAAGTAGGTTCTAGATGAAATGATAACCCCTCCCAATGGGCTCCCCTCTCCAGCTTATTACGCAACTTCCACCCAACCTTCAGGCATTCTCTATCATATTAGATATGGTTTATTTTCTTCCTAGCTTTTAATTCCATCTTCTACTACCTTGTTTGTCTGTCTTCCCCACTATATCTTCAGCAACTGAAGAGCAGGGATCTTGCCTTTCTTGTCTGTCTCTGTATCCCCAGAGCCCAGAAAGTGCCTGTCATACAGTAAAAGCTCAATAAACATGCACTGAATATGGACACAAGGAAGGTTTCACCCACTTAGATCATTTACGTTACATATTCCTTTCAGTAACCAGGTATAACTTTAAAAGCTTAAGTATATCACTCAAATGTTCCCATAGCATCCTAAGTGGTAGATTCCAGGACTAAAAACAGTCCCTCTGACTAGCTCAAAAGTTCCTGCTCTTTGGGGTTTAAGTTTTTCTTTTTAGTAAAAGCACATTTTCTTTGCAAACAAACTTACTTGGAATCCCACAACATAAAACTAACAAAAACATAGGTGCTTAAACCAAAACCACAATGAGATACCACCTAATGCCCCTTAGTATAGCTACTGCCAAAAAAACAAAACTGAAAATAACAACTGTTGGCAAGAATGTGGAGAAATTGGAACTCTTGTGCACTGTTCATGGAAATGTAAAATGCTATACAGCTGCTGCATAAAGCAGTATGAAGATTAAAAATAGATTTACCATATGATCCAACAATCCACTTTTGAAAACAGGATCTCAAAGAAATATCCCTGCATTCCTGTTCATAGCAGCCTTAGTCACAATAGCTAAAATGAGAAGCAATCCAAGTGTCCATCAGCAGATGAATGGATAAACAAAAGAGACTTATACATACAATGGAATATTATTTGGTCTTAAAAAGTAAAGAAATTATGACATATACTACAAATCGAATAACCTTGAGGACATTATGCTAAATGAAATAAGTCAGTCACCAAAAGACAAATACTGTATGATTCAACTTATGTATGAGGTACCTAGAATAGTCAATTCCATGAAGAGGAAAATTGAAATGGTAATTTCTAATGGCTGGGAGGAGTGGGGAATAGGGAGTTATGTTTAACGAGTATAGAGTTGTAGTTTGCAAGATGAAAAAAGTTCTATGATGTTTTATGGTGATAATTATACAATATATGATTGTACTTAATACCAATGAACTGTACACTTAAAAATAATTACAATTGTTGCCTGGACAGTGTTACTCAGTGGTTGAGTGTTGACTCACGAACCAGAAGGTCACCAGGTCAATTCCCATTCAGGGCACATGCCCAGGTTGCAGGCTCAATCCCCAGTGTGGAGTGTACAGGAGGCAGCTGATCAATGATTCTCTCTTATCATTGATGTTTCTATCTCTCTCTCCCTCTCCCACACTTATATCAATAAAAATATTTTAAAATAAAAACTTATAAATGAGCTAACAAATTTAAAAATGAAATGAATACTTAACATTGTATACCCATAAGGCAGGAGAGGGAGAGAAGTATTTTCCCTTGAGGCATAAACTGGTGTTTGTCAGAAGAGTTGATGTTTAGAGTCACAGCTCATATGGGCCAGCCCTGAGTACCACATCCCAAAAGACATAGGTGCTTTTGTGTTCCCTGATAAATTGGTTTTGTATGTGTTTGTGATATGAAGAATTTTCCAGAGCATGAGGTCTTGGTCAAAGTCCCTTCCTGTCTGGGTAAAGTAGTACCACCCCGGTGCTTTGAAAGTTGGGATGTGTTAAGCAAATGATACCTCTTGTCTACCACCAGGATCAGCGGTATGTCAACCTTATGCATGGTTTGTAGGTGTCAAGAGTTGCCATGAAAGACTCACTTATAGGTCCCGGCCAGTGAGGCTCAGTTGGTGGGTGTTGTCCCATGCACCGAAAAGTAACTGGGGAAGTGTGGAGAGATTGCATGCACCAGATAGCCCTTCACAACAGGTCATGCAGCTGGATTGAGAACCAGAACATTACTTCTCCTTTGTTGAGGACAACAAGCAGAGCTCAAAAAGATTTTCTTTAGTTACCATGCATCTCACAGATGAAGTCAGGCACCTGAGGTGGTTTCACTTCGAAACTCAAGGAAGTTTGCAGGGAAGAGTCACAATGTCAGGGCTCTTTCCCCAGAAGGGACCTATAAATGGAAGGGGCCTAAGGTTTCATGACTTGCCTGGGATACAGACACATGAGAAATGGACTGATAAGAAAGGAGGGAGAGGGCAGGTGGAAGTAACAGCAGAAAATTTCCATGTAGACTAAGTACAAGACTGAGAAAGAAGGTGGATGACCCCAATGAGGGAATATTTTAGTTCAGATATACTAACTTGCCCTCCTCTTCTCCTGAAATAGTAGAGAAGCTCAGCTTATACTAGACAAACATGTTGTGCAAGCACACACCATAGGATGTGATTAGAGGAGCATTTACAGATAGAAATGACAAGATATTTGGTATTTCTGTAAGGGAAGAAACTATGGATGTTCTAGGCACCATTTTGAAATTATTACAGTAAGCACCTCATACAGTAAACACTTCATCATCTAAGAGATGATGCCAATAGGGCCCCAAGTGTAGTCCTGAAGCACAGTTAGTGCTCACTAAGCATTGACTGCTGTTGTTGGGCTGGAAGACCTCTGAGGCTCGAGTATGTCATGTAGAGTACCACAGCTGGTCTCTTGTTTATGCCAATCTAAGTAACAAATAGAGCTGATCTGATCCTTAAATGTCACCAATGATGCTTGGGGGCCTGGGAAGGCGGGGGCGGTGTATAAAGACTCAGGAAGTATACAATAAACACTTCCAAAATGTTTTCTACATTGGGGAAGTCAAGAAATGGCAGTAAGTATATTGTGAAATCAGACATTTGTTCCTTCATTTTGTTTTCACTGAACAAGGAAGTATTCAGTGCTGTGTCAGACACCTCTGTGTACCACTTCCATTCTTCCAGCCTCATCTCTTCTTACTCTGGCCACCACCTCACCAAGTTCTGCACAGACTTTGTCCAGCTCCATGCAGATATCATCTGATGGCACTTTACTCTTTTCCTGTGTCAGAGATTCTCTGATGCTGAGATATATAATGCCTACAGGAATCTGCTCAATACTTGGGTATGCGCAAGTATATGACTAAAGTGGAGGGCATTACAGTGAAGGAGAAAATCTGTGACTTGTCCTGTGGAGGTCAGCCAGCTTCTCCCTTCAGCCACAACAGTGCTAAATGCAATGAGCCTGTGCAGAGACACTTTAGTGATAAGGATGGAGGCTACACATGGTCCCAACAGCATGGGATTTCTCTCATCAAGGCCAGCTTAACTATTTCCACTGCTGAGTGTCTAACCTTCCAGCAGCAGAGATGTCAAGTCTCAATATGGCCCCTACCCTCAAGGAGAGACATGTTGAGTATCTTGAGAAAACAATCCTGCAAGAAATAACAATCCAACCTTGGCACCTTTGCCAGCTGGTAAGATTTACAGGAAGTATGGTGTTTGCACAACACTGCCTCAGGTAAAATGTTCCATTTCATAGCAAATAATATGAGTCAGTGGGCATATGGGATCCACTGCTATTACTATGTACTTAATCACTCAAAAGTAGCTATAAAAAAGAAAATGATGTGGTATGCATAATTCACCTAAGAGGACATCAAACTTCAGGATTGAGACTCTCCACAATGCAGTATATGCACTAAACTGAAAGCCAATAGATGATCCATGTCCCCAGTAACTAGAACATATAGGAACCAAGGAATTAATGTAGGATTGGTCCCTCTCTCCATGATTCCCATTGATCTATTTGTGCTTCCCATCCATGCAACATTAGGCTTTGCTGGATTAAGTAGGATTGGGGTCTGCTGGGTTCCTGGGAAAGATGGGGACAATGATGATGCACTCGTATAGGGTTCCACTTAACCTGAAAGAACTAATAAAACCATCTGAAAGAGGCTTTCTAATGGATTTGACAAATCAAAGGAACAAACATATTGGAGGGATGCAAGGGATGGACAGTGTCATTCATATCTTTGACCCTACCCCTTACCTCAGCCAAATGCTCATTTATCACTCTTTTAGATTTACATAAACTTCATGCAGGTGTCCTGCTTCAGCCTGTACTTCATAACTCTAACTTCCTGCCTGGGGTTCCCCTGATCCTGTGATATGGAACACCTGCAAGAACACAACACACATGCATGAGCAAAGCAGAAGTGTCGGAAATTATACCTGTGATCCACCATTGGACAATGAAGGGTTGTTCCCATCATCTATGCTGTGTAACCAAGCACCCAAAGTGAATGGTATAAAATAACAACTCTTTTATTCTACTCACAAATTCTATGAGTCAGAAATCCACACAGGGCACAGTAGGGATTGCCTGCCTTTGTTCCATGATGCCTGGGGTCTCACCTGGGAAAACACAGGTGGCAAGGAGTGCCTCCAGTGGATGGGGAATCACACAGAACAGTGCTGTCCAATATAGATGTAATGCAGTCATATATGTAATTTCCAATTTCCTCAGAGCCACATTAAAAAAGTAAAAATAAACAGATAGAATCAATTTTAATAATATACTTTCTCTAACACAATATATACAAAATATTTTCATTTCTTCATGTATTTAATATAAAAAAGACATGTTAACAATTTTTTTGGGGGTGGGGGAGTACTAAATCTTTGAAACCCAGGATGTAGTTTGTGCCTTCAGAACATCTTAATTTAGATTAGCCCCATTTATTTCTTCTATTTTAAGTATAATTTTTATTTTGAATTAATTGTAGTTTGACATTCAGTTGTAAGAAATAAAAATAGATATGACACCAAGACCACAGACAACTGAAGCAAAAATAAACACATGAAACTACATCAAACTTAAAACTTTTGTATATCAAGGACACAGTCAACAAAGTGACAAGGCAACCAGTGGAATTGGTAAATTTACAAATCATATATCTGGTCTTTTTTTTTGGGGGGGTGCGTATTTTCAGTTATTCATATTGGGTAATTTCTATTATTCTGTTTTTATTTTCTCTGTCCCCACCCATTGAGCATTTTATTTTGGTTACTATATTTTCCAATTCTATGATTTCCATTTAGTTCTTCTTTATATCTTCTACTTCTCACTCTCTATTTCTTTACTCAGGCTTTCTATTTTTTCATTTGTTTCAAGAGTTAGACTAGACCAATTTAAAGTGCTCAGTAATGAATGGCGGCATAGGTAAACACCTGAATTTGCTTCCTGGTACAATTATTTCAAAACCACAATGAAAATAAAAAACAGACACCACCCAGAACCACAGGAAGGCTGGCTGGGCAAAAATTCTACACCTGGAAAGAGACTGAGACTCAGAGGAGGTGCGGAAGTAAAGTGCAAAGGTATGGAGGTGTGCGTGTGCAGAAAGGGCTCGCAGAGAGGGTTGGCGACTGAGGACTCAGTTCTCTTTTTCATTCCAGAGGGAGTCACAAGCTCCCAGTGGCTCTGAATTCCAGTTCTGGGCAAGTTTCTGGGGACCCAGACTCACACGGGACGAAGTTGGACTGTCTGGCACTGGGAGGAACTCCAGAGCAGCTTTCTCTTGGCCCAGAATGGCTTTCTCTTGGTGTTGCTTGCAGCAAATACCATGGGACACTGAGACCTAGTGCCTCTCAGGGCAGGCTGAGGATCAGCCATAGCTGTTGATTCCCTGAGACCCTGCCCCACCCAAGTTGCATGCAGAGGCTTTTGCATATAAAAGGCTGAGTAGCCTCAAGGCAAAGGCTAAATTAGCACCTCCTTAGAGATCCTAGAGCCAGTGTACCCAGTGGTCAGAGTGGGACCCTCCAGAATATAACTCCTCAGATCCATAAGGGACACACTTAGGGGGCAGACTCAGTGTGCACCCAAGCCCCACTGAAGCAACTCTTGCCCCATAAGAGTGTCTCCAGCAAAGAAGTTTTCCCACCATAGACACAGCTGATTCTTATAGCCAAGTGGCTTGGAGGTTAATTTCTCCCAGTGATACCAACAACAATCAAAGCTTAGCTAAAACAAGACTGTGAAGAAAGCCTACAAAGGGGTGCACCAAGAGTGTCCACCTCAGGTAACTGGGAAGGCTGAGTCACTCGGCCCTACAGGACACCTAGCACAGAAAGCCACTCTATCAACACAGGGAAGCAGCCAAAATGCAGAGACAAAGAAACAGCTCACAAATGACAGAAATGGAGGAAAGCAAATGACTGGATATAGAGTTCAAAACCACAGTTCTAAGGTTTTTCAAGAATTTTCTAGAGACTGCCAATAAATTTAGTGAGACCCTCAAGGATATGAGAAAGGACCAGCTAGAAATTAAGCATTCACTTACTGAAATAAAGAATAATATACAGAGATCCAACAGCAGAGTAGAGGATCGCAAGAACTAAGTCAAAGATTTGAAATATGAAGAAGCAAAAAGCACCCAACCAGAAAAGCAAAAAGAAAAAAGAATACAAAAATATGAAGATATTGTAAGGAGCCTTTGGGACAACTTTAAGCGTACCAATATCAGAATTATAGGGGTGCCAGAAGAAGAGAGAGCAAGATATTGAAAACCTATTTGAAGAAATAATGACAGAAAACTTTCCTTACCTGGTGAAAGAAATAGACTTACAAGTCCTGGAAGCACAGAGAACTACATTCAAAAAGAATCCAAAGAGGACCATACCAAGACACATCATAATTAAAATGCCAAGGGCAAAAGACAAAGAGAGAATCTTAAAAGCAACAAGAGAAAAATAGTTAGTTACCTACAATGGAGTACCCATACGACTGTCAGCTGATTTCTCAACAGAAATTTTGCAGGCCAGAAGGGAGTGGCAAGAAATATTCAAAGTGATGAATAGCAAGAACCTACAATCAAGATTACTTTACCCAGCAAAGCTATCATTCAGAATTGAAGATCAGATAAAGAGCTTCACAGACAAGAAAAAGCTAAAGGAGTTCATCACCACCAAACCAGTATTATGTGAAATACTGAAAAGTATCCTTTGAGAAGAGGAAGAAGAAGAAGAAAAAGTAAAGATAAAATTATGAATAACAAATACATATCTATCAACAAGTGAATCTAAAAATCAAGTGAATAAAAAAAATTGGAACAGAATAAACTGGTGAATAGAATAGAATCAGGGGCATAGAAAGGGAGCGGACTGACAATTCTCAGGTGGAGAAGGGTGTTGGGGGTGTGGGAAGAGACTGGACAAAAATCGTACACCTATATATGAGGACAGTGCGGGGGGTAAGGACAGCGGGTGGGGTGGGAACTGGGATGAGGGGAGCTATGTGGGAAAAAAGCGGAACAACTGTAATAATCTGAACAATAAAGATTTTTTAAAAAAGATGGTAAGGCCTGAGCACACGGGTTGTCCTCCCGCTAGAGGTGGACTCCCGCCTGGACCTCATTTCTCAAATTAAAAAAATAGAATAAAATAAAGTGCTCAGTAATCACATGTGGCCAGTAATTGTTGTATCAAGCAGTACTGCAGTTCTAGAGGCTTCCTCACTCCTCTGCCTGAAACCTAGGCGGGGATGACCAGAAGGCTATGCTCATGTGGGACTGTGTATCAGAACACCTGCATGTGCTTTGGGCTTCCTCACAGAATGGCAGTCTCAAGCTAGTCAGTCTTCTTACATGCTAGCTCAGAGTTCCAAGAGTGAGTGAATATTCCAGTGATGAAGGTTGAATCTCCATGGCTTTTCCCAACCTAGCCTTAGCGGTCACATGATTGAACAAGTCACTAGCATTCTCTGTTTCACTAGCATTCACTGCCTGATGAGAAGGCAGAGAATCAAAGTGGCCACATTTTCTAAATGCCATAGAGATGAAAACCATGACATAAATGCTTCCCTTTTCTTTCCCCAGGCAAAATATTCTGAGATGCATTCATAAGGCTCTTCAAAAATCTCAGAAGAATCAAGCACTAATCCCCACAACTGGTTGAGTCCCTCACTCATGCTCCTAGGAATGCTTCTCAATTTATCTAGTGCTCATGCTCTGCTTTCAGGGGAACCTAGACTAAGATCCTACAATATATTAATCACCAAGGCAACCATAGTAAACAAAGATGCAAAAATCCCTGCTCTGATGGAGTTTATGTTCTCTAAGATACAAATATTAAATGGTTTTGAAGTAAAACATGCATGTTAAGTGTTAAGTACACAGGACAAAAATAAAGAAATTTGGGCAGGGGGAGATTATAATTGTAGAGCCTTACTGAAAAGATAACTTTAGAGGAGGTTAGGGATAAAGTAATAGAGATATTTGAGGGAAGTGTGGTCCAAGCAGAGGGAACAGAAATCTGGGTCAGCCTGCATAACTGAAACAGAGTGAGTGAGGGGGAGTATTAGGACATGAAACGGAGAGGTGACAGGGGCCAGATCACATAGGAGCTTATAATAGAGAGCAAACAAGGATCAGATCACATAGAGGCTTGCAATTTAGTATAAGAATCAGGCTTTACACTGAGTGGAATTAAAAAGCCATTGGAGATCCAGCCCGTGTGGCTCAGTGGCTGAGTATTGACCTATCAACCTATCAACATGGTTCGATTCCCCATCAGGGCATATGACTGTGTTTCAGGCTCAATTCCAGGTGGTGGTGGGGGGAAGCAGGAGGCAGCCAATCAATTATTCTCTCTCATCACTGATGTTCTATCTCTCTCTCCCTTTCCCTTCCACTCTGAAATCGATATATATATATATATATATATATA
>PVJC01043475.1:0-14494 GCA_004026665.1 Murina feae
TTCAAAATGTCCTTTTCGTTACTACCTTCCTCAATTTTCCATTCTACAAATATATACATTCACAATCACAAATATTCCATTCTTGCTTCAAAAGTTCCCACCAACTTCTAAATGTGCTTCATTTAGAATAACAAAAGGGAGTATCTACCTTTTGGAATATTTTTATAGCTATGGATGAAAGAAAGTTATGTTTCTGGTTTTTTTCCATATATTTTTATTGATTTTGGAGAGGAAGGGAGCGGGAGAGAGATAAACACATCAATGATGAGAGAATCATTGATCAGCTGCCTCCTGCACGCCCCCTACTGGGGATTGAGCTTGCAACCCGAGCATGTGCCCTTGACCAGAATCAAACCCGGGACCTTCCAGTCCACAGTCCAATGCTCTATGCACTGAGCCAAACCAAACAGGGCAAGAAGTTATGTTTTTAACTTCATATTAATATCATGAGGCACATCAGTGTGGCCAGGCTATCATTTCAGGGAGGCTGCAGGCAAGCTGGTGAGCCCACCCTTCACAATGCGAGACAAGAAAATATCCCAATAGCACCTCAGTCAAATATGTTCAGACACTCCTAGAAAGAGCAAGAGACGCCCAGACTCTTTGCTTCCAAAGCTTCATTATTTTCACGTTAGTAGAAAGCCCCTTGCAAAGTGGTCATCAGATATTACAGTTGATTCTTCCTAACCTTCTGGGGAACATAAAGTATTGGGACATAACCACAGGAGCAATACCTTGCATTTGTATGCTTTTAAAAATACTTAAATAATTTTTGTGGTTACCTTTACAAGGACTTCTGAGATGTAAAATATACTCCTTTTGTATATGAGACAGTTGAAATAAGCTCTTTCCACATGGCGCTTACTTTTCCACACATTTCCCAGTCTCCGGCTGTTACTGTTGAGACGACCTGAGATGCTGTGCAGATCGTGAGAGTATGGGCACATGATGGGTGTCCAGTGGCGCTTAGTTTACCTTCCCCCAAGTAGGATTCCCTGGAAGGAAGTTTGCACATATGAACGCAGCTGGACTTTTAACAGTGAATTCAGAAGATTGAACACTGTCACATGGGACTTTTGTTTTTCTTTAAGGATCATGAAACATCAACATTTAAATGAGCCATCGTTAAAGTGGGTGCCACCTCTGTGTCAATCACAAAGGCAAACTTGGACTCCGAGTGGAAACAAGGGCTTTCGTTCTGCTTTTCTAATAAAATGGCTTCTTAATATAAAGTCGTAGGAAGACCTGCTTTTACTTTTTCCAAGTAATATTATTTATTTCCAATTTAATTTTTAAATTAGAAATTTTAGAGCACAGTGGCGGGGGTAAGGGCATGGGGGGTGGGAACCAGGTGGAGGGTAGCTATGGGGGTTAAAAAAAGGACCATCTGTAATAATCTGAACAATAAAGATTTATTTTAAAAAATCAGAAAAATAAAATAATCCAGTATTGCTACAGTTAAAAAAAAAAATTTTTTTTTTTTTGGAGCACTTCATGCGTACAGTCGCTGATGTTGTTTAATAAGATGCCAGAGAAAGTAAGATCATACATTGAAGGTGTAAGACATGGGCATCTACATACACACGTACATACACCCACACAAATGATTTAATATAATCCCATGTATAATGTGATGAAGGCTTCATTTGCCACATAAAATGATGGTTAAGTATTTTAACTGGAATTTCAAAATGAAGTAGAATTCTGTAGAAAACATTATCAGGCTCCGAGGGAGTGGAAAGACACTTGATCAGGAATCAAGGAATTACTCCATTCTGGATCTTCCTCTGAGCTAGTTCTGTGACTTCGAGAAAATTCTTCATGCTTTGAGCTGCTCCCTCAGCTCACATTATATGTTGCTCAGGAGTATTCTGTTGTTTGCTCAATGAAAAGTGTTTTGTTTTTAATTCTAGGAAATAACATGGAACTTCAATATCAAAAGATCCTAGTACCTATGAAGTTTATAGTGCAACCCACTCTTTATCTTTGCAATAAGACAAATGAAGGAATCTTTTTCATTTTTATGAAATGAAAGAAGAGGGCCTTCAGAAGTGGGTCGTCCTTGGCCCTCCCTGAGCATTCTTTGATAGAAAACCTGCTATTTGCGAATATATAAAAAATGGCCTATTTCTGGTCCACAAAAAAAATGTGTGACCAAAATAAGGAGTGTCATGTGAACAAATTAAGTTAACGAGGATAATTTTTGGTGGGGAGAAATTTTTGACACAAAGAAGCAATCTAGTATTCTATTAATTCATTATTCTAGTAATAAGAACCTATGATAGAATCTGAGAGGAAAAACTACAGGAAAAAAAGTAGTAAGAAACAAATCTAATTCACAAAAGAGAAATATGGATGCATAGCCCAAGGAAGAGCGCCGACATCACAGATAACCTGCAAATTAAAGCCACAGTGAGCTTACCATTTCCTTGCCATGGAAGAATCTTGTATCGTCAGAGTGGCATATAAACAATGTTATTTCTGCCCTAGCCAGTTTGGTTCAGTGGATAGAGCATTGGCCTGTGGACTAAAGGGCCCTTGGTTCGATTCTAGTCAAGGGCACATGCCTGGGTTGCAGGCTTGGCCCCCAGTAGGGGGCATACAGAAGACAGCCAATCAGTGATTTTCTCTCATCATTGATGTTTCTATCTCTCTCTCCCTCTCCCTTCCTCTCTGAAATCAATAAAAAATATATTTAAATAATAATAATAAATAATGTTATTTCTAAAAATAATTACTGAAATTTAAAGTCTCCCGCTGGCAAATCTATAAGATAATGGCAGTCAACACTGCCCAAGGTGAAGGGCAGCGGAAAGCAGTGACCATGGGGGAGATTATTGACCTTCCCATTGCATGCTGTTAGTAGGGCTTTTCAAGCTCTTGGGTTCTGAGCGTTTTCAGAATGTCCAGGACTGGCATTGCTTGTGCCCATGGCTTCCCCTTTGCTCCCCTCACTCCCAAGGCAAACCTGCAGTTCACCAGTCATGAGTAATCGTCAGGCGTGATCTGAGTATACCTTCTCCTCCCAGTTCCCGTCTCCTGCTGCTGGCTGTCAGCACCACCCAAAATCTCTCCAGACCTCGCCTCCACCTGGCCTCCTGCTCTGAGATCACCGGCAGGGAGGACTCCCCCACCCAGTGCAGACACATCAGACCTCTATTACGTCTGTTCTGCCCTCTCAGCTTTAGGTTCTGATTTCAAGTCTTTGTAGTTCTTGTTTCAAAGTCAAGTCGTGAAAAAAAAAAAAAGGAAGATATAAATATCAGATGTTAGTCACTGATATGTCTGTCGAAGCTTAACCAATTCCACTTTTTCTCAAGTTCTGTATCATTGAGCACTGACTGATTCACACGCAGTCATTAACGTTTCTCCCTGCCACGCCACCCCTCCCTACCAGATGAGAAAAATGCCATCTTAGCCGAGGAGCACATCTTTCAACAGCTCTTGGGGGAGTCCAGTCCACTTCCTCCTTCATGCTTGACTTCCCCTCAATTCAAGCCAGGCTGTAGTCATCGAATGAAGATCTGCACTTCTTTTTTCTGAGCAAAGTAACAAGGACTCATCAAACAATTATGCTTGGGAAATATGTCAGTAGTTACAATACAGCAGGTGACTTGTCCAACCTGGCATCTCCACCCAAGACGTCAGACAGGCGAACGCAGACCATGTTAGTGTTTAAGACTATCTGGGTGGAAATGTTGAACTGGGGAAGGCAGGCGATGGGTGGAAGAGTATGTGTGTATGCGGGGCTGAAGGGAAGGTGTATGTGTACTCACTGGAAGTGGTTTTGTGGGTACTTCATGCTGGTGCAGGGGGGGAATTCAGCCTCTGGAGAGGAAGAGCTAGACTGAAAAAAAAAAATCATTTGAGCTACCGAGCTTCATTTAACTCTCATCTGACTCTATTTTATTATTTTTAAATTTGTAATCCTCACCCGAAGGTATATATGTATTTTTTAAAAAATATATATTTTATTAATTTTTCGCAGAGAGGAAGAGAGAGGGATAAGAGAGTTAGAAACATCGATGAGAGAGAAACATCGATCAGCTGCCTCCTGCACACCTCCCACTGGGGATGTACCTGCAACCAAGGTAAATGCCCTTGACTGGAATCGAACCTGGGACCCTTGAGTCTGCAGGCTGACGCTGCATCCACCGAGCCAAACCAGTTAGGGCTGAAGGTATATTTTTATTGGAGAGAGAGAGAGAGAGAGAGAAAGAGAGAGAGAGAGAGAGAGAGAGAGAGAGAGAGAGAGAGAGAGAGGGAGGGAGAGAGAGAGAGAAACATCAATGTGAGAAACATTGATCCATTGCCTCCCATACGCACCCCAGCTGGGGAAGGAACCTGAAACCTGGGTATGTGCCCTGGCCAGGAATCAAACCTACAGCCTTTCTGGAGTATGGGATGATATTCCAACTGAGTCACCCAAGGCTCATCTGACTCCTTATTGAATCTTGGAATCTTAGAAAAGCGGCCAAGAATTTTAAGTGCATTAAATGGAAAAGGCATTGATTACATTAGCTCCTTGTCCTCTCCCAAAGTGGATACATTTCTAAGACTTACTGGTCTGACACTGCCCCAAATCTATTGTCCAGGAGCTACCCTGTCAGTCTAGCTAGACCTGTGTTTTCCAATGTGGCAGCCAATAGCCACAGGCAATGCAACTGTTTCAATTTAATTAAATTCAAATTAAATGAAATAAATAATTTAGTTCCGTGTTTGCACATTTCAGATGTTTAATTGCATGGGCTTAGTAGCTGCTGTATTGGACAGTGCAGATAAAATTTTTCCCTCATCACAGAAAATTCTGTTAGACAGCACTGATCTAGATGCTTGTTTTCAGGATCTGACAGTATGAAGTATGGGCTGTGCATCTCTCTAGCCTCTGAGGTTAGAACTGCAAGCAGCAGCAAAACCTAGATCTGTTTTACAGACCACCCTCCTTTCTGATGTCCACATCTTCTTGGCCTTACAATCTTCATTATAACCGTTATATTCATGTTTTTACAGGAGTATGGCCTCAAGTTGCCATGATCAAGTTCAGATTTAGATTATGCTCGAATTAAGACTGTTTCCCTGTGTTCATTTCACTCCTCGTGATAAACAAAACGATCAGCTGAGCTTGTATGCACATTTGGACTCTGAGTTAAAATGTCACTCCCTGGGCTCTCTTGTTTTATATTGCTGTTATTTTTTGACGTTGTGAAATTCAATGAAGAATGTAACTGTTACAAGAAACCAATTTAAATATTGACCTTGCAGACGTTTCTTAAAAACCTAGAACTTGAAATTCATAAACAAGTGAAACCTGAAAAAGAGGCGTGATGCAGAAGCAAAGAATGTCGGGGACCGTAGTCCGTGTTTTCTGTGATGGATTAGTTACTGGAAAGCTGTGGTTAAAGGAAAACCTAATAAACCATCAAGTGCTAAAGGTATTGAAGAAACATAAGAGAATATTGGGATAGATCATTTTGTAAAGAAAAGGATTATTTTTTAGGTGACATAAACCACCTTCCAGGTCATCCGTTTGGTAAACTCAGGAGCTCACGTGTTGTGTGGTTATCTTAGTAAGGCTAAGTTCATTAAATACAAAATTAAGTCCCGTTTTTTAGGGTCAAGCAGATGAACATTTTATTGGTTATATTTCTCTTAAAAATTTTTTTTCTGGTTGCATTTCTATTTTATTTAGTCCTCACTTGAGGATATATTTTCCATTGATTTTTAAAATATATTTTATTGATTTTTTACAGAGAGGAAGGGAGAGGGATAGAGAGTTAGAAATATCAATGAGAGAGAAACATTGATTAGCTGCCTCCTGCACACCTCCTACTGGGGATGTGCCCGCAACCAAGGTACATGCCCTTGACCGGAATCGAACCTGGGACCCTTCAGGTCGATGCTCTATCCACTGAGCCAAACTGGTTAGGGCTATTAATATATTTTTATTGATTTCAGAGAGGAAGGGCAAGGGGGAGAGAGATAGAAACATCAATGATGAGAGAGAATCGTTGATGGGCTGCTTCTTCCATGCCCCCCACTGGTGATCGAGCTGGCAACCTGGGCATGTGCCCTGACCAGGAATCAAACCCTGGAGCCTTCTGCCCACAGGCTGACTATCCACTGAACCAAACCAGCTAGGGCTATAAACATTCTTGTATAAGACTTTGTGAACACGTTTTTATTTCTATTGGATGCATACCTAGTAGTACAGATACATTTTTAAATAAAATGAAGCTTTTAACCAGAATATTAACATATGGCATAAGTAATTATTCATATTCATTATTATGGTATTTAAAAACTTCACCTAGCTGGATAAACTCATAATGCTCAATTTTGAAGAGCATGCCCAATATATTGCAGTGTTTCATCAATAAACTGGAGATTTAAGGACACCTGATTCCTTAAGACATTAGTGGGCTTTTGAGCTAACAGAAAATAACTATCACAATGCCACTTGAATTATAAATTGATTCGGAATCAATAATAAAATGAATTTTACATGAAGTCTGGATGGAGGGAAAGGAAATTTGACCTTCAGTCCCGCCCTACCACTAACTAATAGCTTTGTCACTTTGTGAAATAATGCAGTTACCACCAGGAAATGAACTGTTGAGCTAGATGATCTCTAAGGTGTGTTTCGAGTCAGCAAACATTTCTCAAGTGTGTGCTAAGCTTTGAGGACACAGGTAAGAATAAGACATATCTTTTGGTCTTCAAGGTGTTTATAGCATAGAAGTGCTAGATGGTGTTCTCTAGCTGTGACTGTCTGTTATATTGCTGATTTATTATGTACCTCCTGTTGGGCAAAGCATGGTATACTCAATAGATGAATGAAAGGATGGAAGCAATATCAAGACATTATAATATATCTATGGTCAGCAATGTACCTATAACCAGCCATAATGTAGACACAGTATGTTGAAGGAAGTGTGCTTGGGGAACAACAGAGGGAAATGATTAAATAAGATGTGATTCTGAAGTTATAATTGCTTCCTCACAGAGTTTTTAGGGAGAAAAGAGTCTAAATAAACAGCAATCTCTTTTCTTTTTTTCTTTTTTTTAAGTTGATGTAAGATTGGTATGTAACATACTAGTTTCAGGTATACAACATAATTTGATCTTTTTGTTTTTGTTAGTCCTCACCTGAGGATATTTTTCCGTTGATTTTTAGGCAGAGCAGAAGAGAGAGGGAAAGACAGAAAAACATTCATGTGAGAGAAACTCATCAATTGGTTGCCTTCATGCAGGGGTGGGGAGGAGCATGCAATCGAGGTATATGCCCTTGGCCAGAACCAAACCCGGGACCTTTGGATCTGCAAGCCGATGCTCTATCCACTGAGCCAAACCGGCGAGGGCACAAAGTTGCCTTTCTGGTGTAGGAAAACTTCTCCATGCTATTTCTAGGCACCCGAAAATTTAAGTAAATGACATTTTATAATCAAAAGGCCTTCTTGTTAATGTATAAAATCCATATACTGTATAACTTAAATTTTACCCACTTTGATGTATTTTTTTGATGACCATGGGGCTTTTTTGTTTGAAGAATTTTGCATTGCTATCCCCCCTTATTTGTGTATTCATTTAATAAGTGTTTATTGAGTACCTCCTATTAACATGAGGTATGAGTTGTTAATGCGTGGAGATGGTAATGCCTGAACTAACTGAATAGACTCATCCGGAGCTAACGAAATATATTTATTTATTAAAAATAAATATAAAAAACCTCTCCAGTTTGTGAAAATACCAGTCATAGCCACATTTACACATTGTGCTAGAAATGAAAACCTGTGTGTGTGCACCTTATGTTCCTAGCAATTAAACGTTATTATATCCACTGTCATAATTATTTTTTAATAGAATGTTGTACTAGTTTTCCAAGGATACCTCAGGGGAATTTCTAGATTGAGCAATAATTTAAGTATATTCAGGAAAGGGAATTTAAAGAAGCATCAGTGTTAGGTAACTGGCATTCTGGGATATATATACGAGAAGGTTCACTGCTGATTACGTGCACAAACCAAGTGCATATTTACCAGACTACGCAAAACCAGCTTGCTCATGAAGTAAGTTCAAACTGAAATGGACATTAGAGTTTTAAAGATAAGCTGGTAACAGCTCTGGACATTTGTCTCTGCCTTCTAGAATTAGAGAATTGTTTTTAAATAATGGGCATTACAGTTCATCATACAAAGTGAAGGAAACTGGTTTTGAATTTGTATTCTCTTAGTTTTCATTAGTTTTTAAATCTATATAAAAGCCTAAGCGACCATTCAACCATTTGACCGGTAGCTATGATGTGCACTCACCACCAGGGAGCAGACGCTAAGTGCACATGCATGGAAACATGGAACAGACTGATGAATCTCAGAGGGAAGGGGGAGAGGGTGGAGAGTGGGAAGAGATTAACCAAAGGTCATTATGCATACTAGAGGCCCGGTGCACAGATTCGTGCACCCGTGGGGTCCCTCGGCCTGGCCTGTGTGGATCGGGCTGAATCCGTGCACTGGGCTTCTGACATATCCCAAGCGGCCCCACATTGTGAGAGGGCACAGGCCAAGCCGGATTTGTGCACCGGGCCTCTAGTAATTATATCACTGTATTTGCACACATGGGTCCTCTGAGCAATCCCAGTCAACATGGTTCAGGACAGCAGACACAGACATGATATCCACAGGTGACAGGGCCTTTTAGGGACTGCACTTCAGTAGCATTAGGCTATGATCATTGCAAAAAACCTCTCTCCATGAACAAGAGAATTTTCTGTAAGCTACTACTATTACTACTACTATTGTTACTACTACTACTACTACTACTACTCACAGAGAGAGAGAGAGAGAGAGAGAGAGAGAGATCTGACAACTTTCCATAAGTTAAATATAAGGAACTTCTAGGAGGAACCTTCTTGAATTGGAGTGTCCTATGTCAACTTTCCATTCAAAGATACATCAGATTAGTATCGCTCTTCTGATATACCAAAAACAAAATACCCTTTTCAGAAAGGGCGAAGAGGCATGAAGTAAAATTTTACTAGGAGGGAAAATGGCAGCTTTTTATGATACCTGGAGAGGATGTTTTTGAACTGGAAAAAATAACAGGAAGAATGAATGGGTCAGGTGAGATTACTGTGTGACCTACTTGGCTACCCCATCCCCATAAAAATATATACCAAAGAAAAGAGGTCTAGTGAGACCCTTTTTAACTAGGACTCTTGGTTGTAAGGGACAGAAACTTAATTTCAAATAGTTTAAGAAATTAATCAACAAAGATATAAAATTACACACATATATAGGGTGGGGCAAAAGTTGGTTTACAATTATAAGTACACAAACACAGTTTCTCCTTGTATTATTACTTATTAATCGTTGTATTATTTTTCATACTAACAACTGTAAACCTACTTTTGCCTCACCCTGTATATCCTATCTAATAAAGAGGGTATATGCTAATGGACACTTATGCCATCTCGAAGATGGCAGTACCCACCACCAATAAGGAGGGAATATGCTAATTGCTGCCCCACCCTCAAAGATGGTGGCACACACAGCCACAAGATGGCAGTGCCCAGTCCCCTCAGCCCCGCCAGGGTGGTAGGCAAGTGTCAAGGCTGTGTGTGTGGGGGCGGGCCCGGCCTTGCCATGCACCTGCCTCCAGAGTCCCACAGTATCCCTCAATCCCCCAGCCTCCTAGGACCAGCCCAAGGTGCAGGCAAGCCTTAATGGCAGCTGCCCAGCCGCCTAGGGCCACCTGAGGCTCAGGTAACCACCAAGGCTTGTGCTGCTGGCAGTAGCAGCAGCAGAGGTGTGATGGGAGTGTCACCTTCTCCCGATCGCCAGGTCACCTCCTGCCCCTGAGGGCTCCCAGACTGTGAGAGGGGGCAGGCCGGGCTGAGGGACCCCCCTCCAGTGCATGAATTTTCATCCACCGGGCCTCTAATATTTACTTACCATAACTAGAAATTCCAAAGAGTGGACCATGATGGGATCAAAGGATTCAAAACAGGTCATTAGGATTTTTTTTCCCGTCTATATCGCTGTTGTCCTCACTGTTGGTTTTATTTTTTGAAAATGCCAGGCTTATATTGTTCATACAACACCCATTCGTAAGGAAAACCCTACAGCCATCTTATGCCCAGAGGAACTCTGGTTCACCTGCATGGTGCCCTGCGCCTGAGTTCTGGGACATGGAGGGGTCTTCTGTGGGAAGTGGGACAGGCAGGAAAAAGTAGGTGTCTTTTATGCTCCTGGGCTTCCTTCCCTCAGTACAGGTGCTTCACTGATGTCTGCCTTAGGAATCTTATGTCATAGACTCCAAAGTTGAATTACACCATGTTCCTTGTATGCATGGATTTACTGACTCTCAGGGTTGTTTATCTAGGCGGCTAAGCCTCTTGATAACTGCTGGAGGTTTTATCATTTCAGCAAGAGTTTGCTCTGAGAACACCGAGTGCTTGACTTGTCTCTATTGAGAAACTTTATCATTTCTTTTTTAACCAAAGGGAAGCCCATTTGCAAATACCTAGTTCTAGAAATTAGTGTCAAAGTACAGGTCTGATCAGGAAGGAACCAACATTATCAGCATTATCTCCCTGTTTTGTTTCAAGAGTAAGAAAGCCTCCTGAGCAAATACTGAGGGAAAATATAGGCAGCATGGTATTCTGCCATGTATTACAATTACTAAGGACTTGCGTTAGCTCCCCTACTCATTTGCATACTTGTTGAAAGTTCAATTTCATGCCTCTGTTGCCTGATAGCACATAGTAGGAGCTCAATAAATATGTATTGAATGATTGAAGGAAGAGTCAAGGATTTTTTTTTTTTTTGACCATTTTACTGGATGTTTTAATAAAATTAGAATAATGGGTTAAAATTTACAGTATTAACCTCTGGATAGCCACATTTCTTTGTTATAATATAAGTTTATGATAATTAATACCTATACAATAGAGAGATATATTATAATTGATATCTTCAAAAATAAAAACAGGTGCCCAGCTTTCTTTAATTGAGTTGGGCCTTGATAATACTCTGGCTGGTGTGGTGAAGGGTCCTTTTCAGTACAAATTTTTTTTTTTTTCTTCTAAATCGTTAGAGTCCTTTGATTACCTGGTATGTGCCAAGTGTTCTGTGGACACATTGTCTGTTGAAGTCTCACAGCTATTCCCTAAGCCTCCTTATCAACCATTAGGAGAATTAATACCATCTCCCGTGGCATTTATCGCCCTGCATTGTAGTCATTATTTGTTTATATTTGTGTCTCCTACTAGACCAGGACTTTTTCAGCTACAGAGTCTGTGTCTTCTTCAGTGTATTCTCAGTACCCAGCTCAGAGCGAGAACTCTAGAAACATGAGGTCTTCATGGTACACATCTGACATCTGAGCTTTGTCCAAGGTTCCCAGATAGAAAGGGATAAGGTTAGTTGAGCTCATGTCTACCAGACTCTACAGATAGTTTTTGTTTCTGTCCACCTGCTATGGGAAAGCAAAGTTGGCTGGGTGATGAGGATGACAGAGGAAGGGAGGTAAGCGGGGAAGATGAAGGAGAGTTGTTGCTTGTTGCAGCTGGGGAGGAAGCTTGGCAGTGGTCGACCCCAATGCCCAGCAAACCTCACACACATTTGTGCATGCAGATACCATGGGGGACTTTCGTCTCAGAAGAAGTGCTGAGTGAGCAGGGACCAGAGAAGACATTTCCTTGGAAAGCTGTAACAAGGAGCTAGAGCGTTAGGCCATCCTCCTGGACATAAAATATCATTGTCTTACTGGAACCTTCTCTGTAATGTTGTGTGGTGAGATTTTTGCACATGAGGGTCCAGTCTGAAGTGAAATTAGAGAATAATATGTAGCAGGAGCATCATAGATCCCACAGCTGCATACTTGAGTTTAATTTCTTGGACATGCTGGTTGGAATGGGAGAGACTTAGGGAAAGCTGCATCTGCCATATGTCTACTCGCACATACTTGGCTTAAAAAACACACACGCCAAAAAACCCCAGCCCATCCTGCATGGCTCAGTGGTTGAGCATCAACCTGTGAATCAGGAGGTCATGGTTTGATAGCCGTGAGAGCACATGCCCGGGTTGCAGGCTCGATCCCCAGTGTGGGGCAGGCAGGAGGCAGCCAATCAATGATTCTTTCTCTTCACTGATGTCTCCTTCCCTTCCTCCCTCCCTCTCTCCCTTCCCCCTCCCTCTCTCTCTTTCTCCTTTTCCCTCTCCTTTTGACTCTTTAAAAAAAAATCAATGCAAAAAAATATCCTCGGGTGAGGATTAACAAAAAGTGAAATAAAATCACCACTTTATTTGAGATATAATTTACATACCCTTCACCTATTATAGTTGTTGACTACAATTCAATTCAGTGGGTTTTAGTATATTCACAGTTGTACAACCAACATTATAAGTAATTTTAGAACATTTTCATCACCTCCCTAAAAATTCCCTGTGCCCACTACCAGTTACTTCCCTTTTCTTCCCACCCCTCT
Source organism: Murina feae (assembly GCA_004026665.1). Taxonomy (NCBI): domain Eukaryota; kingdom Metazoa; phylum Chordata; class Mammalia; order Chiroptera; family Vespertilionidae; genus Murina; species Murina feae. The sequence continues at coordinate 12,485 of PVJC01043475.1, forward strand.
ACCTCCCACCCCCTTCTCCAGCCCTATACAACCTCTAACCCCCTTTTCGTCTTTATAGATTTGCCTATTCTGAACATTCGAATAAATGGAATCAATACAATATGTGGTCCTTGAGACTGGCTTCTTTTCACTCAGCTTTCAAGGTTCATGCATGAATCAGTACTTTGTTCCATTTATTACTGAGTAGCATTCCATTGTATGAATATACCACATTTTACCTATCTATGTATTTATGTATCAGTTCATGGACATTTGGATTGTCTCTACTTTGGGGCTATTATAATGCTGCTATGATCATTCACATACAAATTTTTGTGTGGTCATAAGGATTCATAAGTCTTGGGTATATACTTAGAAGTGGAATTGCTTAGTCATATGGTAACTCTGTTCAACCTTTTGAGCACCTGTCAAACAGTTTTCCGATGTAGCTGTACCATTTTACATTTCCACCAGAAGTGTATGAGTGTTCCAATTTCTTCACATCCTTGACAAAACTTGTTATCAGTCTTTTTTTATTATAGCTATCCTATTGGTTGTGAAGTGGTATCTTGCATTGATTGATTTTCCTATGTTAAAACTTTGCATTCCTGGGGTAAATTACACTCGATCATGGTGTATAATCCTTTATATGGTGCTGAATTCAATTTGCTAGTATTTTGTTGAGGATTTTTGCATATGTATTCATAAGAGAAATTTATGTGGTTTTCTGGTGTCTGGGGTTTGTAGTAGGATAATACTGGTCTCATTAAATTGAGAAGTGCTCCATCTTTTCTATTTCTTTGGAAGAATTTGTGAAGGATTGGTGATAATCATACTTTAAACATTTGGTAGTAAAGCTACTTCTTGCGCTTTTCTTTGTGGAAAACGTTGTTTTTATTACTAATTCAATCTTTACATGTGTTATAAGTCTATTCACATTTTCTATTTCTTCTTGAGTCTGTTTTGATAGTTGTGTCTTTCTAGGAATTTGTCTAGTATAAGCAGGTTATCTAATATGCTGGCATACGATTGTAGTATTCCCTTATAATCTTTTCCATTTCTATGAGGTCAGTAGTGATATCTACTTTTATTCCTAACTTTAGTAAGTTGAGTTTTCTTCCTTATTTTCTTGGTAATTCTAGGTAAAGGTTTGTCAACGTTGTCAATCTTTTCAAAGAACCAACTTTGATTTCATTTAATTTCTTTATTGTTTTTTCTATTCTTCCTTTCCTTTATTTCCATTTAAATCCTTGCTCTTATTTATTTCCATTCCTGCTGTGTCACGTTTACTTTGCTCTTCTTTTTCTAGTTTCCTAAAGTAGACGGTTAGGTTGTTGACTGCCTTTTCATTGCCTTCTTTCTCTGTCTCACAAGACAATTGGTGAGCTTGAATGACCAATGCTGAGTCTGAGTCAGTGCCTTCAGACTTCCTCCTTTGAGGATAGTGACAAGGCAACTGAATAATGAAGCAGGTACACCGAGGAGAACAGATGGGCACTGGCCTCTCACTGTGATGGCGCCCCTGTGGCACTGTGATTCTGGGATCGAAGCATGGGCTCTGGAGTCTGGCTGCCCAGGTGTGAATTCCGTCCCTGCCACTAAATAGCTGTGAAGCTTTGGGGAACTCATTTAAGTTCTTTCAGCCTCAATGTACACATTTGTAAAATAACCTGAAAGAGAGTCACTACCTCACAGTGTTGTTGTAAGGAATAAATAAGCTAACATGTGATGTACTTAGCCCAGAGTTGGTACATAGCAAATGCTCAGTAAGAATTAGCTATTCTTATGTTTTGTTGTGGTTGTTGTTAGGTCAGTGGATTTATGCTGAGCTAACCCTATGTAAGGAGCTACAGAACCCTGAGTTGTATTTCCATTAGTTTGTATTTGGCTGACCATCCATGACCTCACCCAAACATGCTACCAGGATGAACCTCACCTCTGTTTGCTACGAGGTGCTAAGAAGAGATTTCCTACTGGGATGTGGTAGCCCTGAATGTTACTTTCAAAGAAGAGCTCTTTTCTTAGAATGAG